>PVJA010041810.1:0-17620 GCA_004027025.1 Myocastor coypus | reverse complement strand
AATTCCTTTTTTTTTTTTTTTTTTTTTGTTCTTTTTGAGACAGGGTCTCGGTATGCAGTTCAGGCTGGTCCTGAGCTCACTTTTGTAGCCCAGGGTGGTCTCGAACTTGCACCAATCCTCCTGCCTCAGCCTCCCAAGCACTGGGATTACAGGTGTGTGCCACCACACCCAGCAGCACATTATAAATTCTTAATCAAGGCAGATATACAAGTTAGATCCTGCTGCACATATTCATTTCATAAGGGCTCCTACAGTAGATTTATACTAAATCCATACTACAAACCATAAAGGGTAATATTGCATTTGGTTTTTGTCCACTATTCCTGGCTCATAACTCCCTTCCTAAGGCAAACTATAAAAATTAGGATTTCTCTTCTCTAAAGAGATCACAGAGGCGTACGCCTGTGATCCTAGCACTTGGGAGGCTGAGGCAGGAGGATCAGATGCAAGTTCGAGACCAGCCTGGGCTACAAAAGTGAGCTCAAGGCCAGCCTCAACTGCATAGTGAGACCCTGTCTCAAAAGACAAAGAAATAAAGAGATCACAGAAATTCCAGTCTTCCCCCACTTTTCTCTGCAGTCACTGACCATAAGGAAATTGTGTGACATTCTTTGTCTGATAGCAGTTCACACTCCATTTCACTCCAGAAGGGTTCTGCTTGTACTTGGGAGGAAGAAGTGGCACAGCCTCAGGGCCAGGAGGAACCTGGGTGGACAGGCTTTGCTGAATTTCCCAGCCTGCCTGTTTGCATTAGGTCACACCCCTTATATCCAGTCATGTTTCTACATGCTCCTCCATGCTTTAATCGTGTTTTTGCAATGAAGTCTCCATAAGAGTTCTGAAGGGCCAGGCGTGGTGGCTCACACCTATAATCCCAGCACTTGGGAGGCTGAGGTAGGAGGATCGGTGCGAGTTCAAGACCAGCCTGGGCTACAAAAGTGAGCTCAAGGCCAGCCTCAACTGCATAGCGAGACCCTGTCTCAAAAAAAAAAAAAAAAAAAAAAAAAAAAAAAAGAGTTCTGAAGAACAGGATAATCAAACATACAGAGGTTCTCATAAGCTAATGTGCTCAAAAGCATGGAGTCTGGGAATTCCTGCCTACAAAACTTGCCCTGTCTGTTGCTTCATCTGTATCCTTTGTAATATCTTTTCTTATTTTATTTTATTTTTTTCTTGTTTCAGAACTTTTGTTTGTTTATTTATTTATTTATTTATTTATTTATTTTTATGGCCAGCTCAGCCTGCCCTGAGGGCAGGGCTGGCGCAGCATGTGATGCCAGGGATCGAACTGTGGTCTCTTCAGCTGCCCAAGCTTTCCTAAGCAGTCACTTTAGACCACTGAGCCATCCTGCCGGGCCCCTGTAATATCTTTTCTAATAAATTAGTAAGGTAAGTTAGCATTTTCCTCCTCAGAGTTGAGCTGAAGTGGAGGGCATCCAGCTGACATCTGTTACAAAATTAAATATTTGCTGGGTGCACACACCTGGGATCTGAAGCCTGTTATAAGAGTGTAACAGGAAAAACTGAGTTTGAGTTTGGTTTTCTCTGGTGTATCCTCAAAATTCATTTTTAAAAAACCTTTATTTATTTATGTTATGGCCAGCTCAGTCTGCCCTGGGAGTGGGGCTGGCACAGCATGTGGTGCCAGGGATCAAACCGAGGCTGTGGTCCCATGGTTGTGTAAGCAGGTGCTTTAGACCGCTGAGCTATCTTGCCAGCCCTCAAACTACATCTTGTTTTGGTTTGTTTTTAATCTTTTTTGAAACAGGGTCTCCCTATGTGGTTCAGGCTGGCCTTGAGTATACTTTGTAGTCCAGGGTGGTCTCTAACTCATGAGCCACTATGTCAGGCTTCTAAAGGCATTTTAGTTGATTTGTAAGAACCAAAAAAACAAAAAAGTTCTTAATCAAAATTTTGATGCACTGAGAACTACTAGGTCCACCTGTCCTACTTGCAGGCTTCTCCAAAGACGTTCAGAAGGTCCTACACAGAATGACCTAGCAGTTCCCAAAGCTCAGCAGTACTTGAAAAATTGGACTTAAAAATCATAGATTCTGATCTGGGGAAATAGCTCAGCAGTCTAAGCGCCTGCCTGGCAAGTGCAAGGACCCAAATTCAATCCCCAGTAGTACATGCCATACCAGCCGCCAAAACCAAGCGCGGTGGTGCACATCTTTAATGCCAGCGCTGGGGAGGCTGAGACAGGAGGATTGTTACAAGTCTAAGCTGCATAGCAAGACTCTGTACCAAATAAGTAAACTTTTAAAAAATTAAAAATAATAATAATAGATTCTGACAAGAGTGGTGGTACAAATCTGTAATCCTAGGTACTAGAGAGGCAGAGGCAGGCAGATTGCAAGCTTCAGGGCAACTCAGGCAGCTGAGGGCTGTCTTTTATCTTCTTTTTTTTTTCTTTGTCTTTTCTTTTTGAATTTTATTTTATTTTATTTCTTGTTTCAGAACTTTTATTTGTTTATTTATTTTTATGGCCGGCTCAGCCTGCCCTGAGGGAAGGGCTGGTGCAGCATGTGGTGTCCAGGATCGAACCTTGATCCCTGCAGCCGCCTAAGCTTTCCTAAGCAGGCGCTTTAGACCACTGAGCCGTCCTGCTGGGCCCCTTTTTTGTCTTTTTGAGACAGGGTCTCGCTATGCAGTTCAGGCTGGCCTTGAGCTCACTTTTGTAGCCCAGGCTGGTCTCAAACTCGCACTGATCCTCCTGCCTCAGCCTCCCGAGTGCTGGGATTACAGGTGTACGCCACCACGCCTGGCTAGGGCTGTCTTTTCTCAAGAACAAACAAACCATCAAGCACACCAAAACATATCCATGTGGGTCCTGACTTTCCCCAGCCAAGGCCTGGTTCAGTAGGTCTGGGTTGGGGCCTGGGAATTTGTATTTTAAGATCTTCTATTTGATGCTATTGTGGAATTATTACTTGTTCTTATGGTCTAGAGGTTATTTTTTTTTAATTGTTTAAATTAAAAGTTATGTTTTTTTTTTTTAAATGAAAGCAGAAGTAAGAGCGGATTTTGATTCCTTGAGGTTCAGACTTGAAGCCTGAGTTAGCCTGAGGAAGCATTCCAAAGGGGAAGCTTTCAGAGACCCCTCCCCAAGCCTGGTTTCTGCAGAACCAGAGCGGCAAGTGTGTTGTCTCCTGAGGATCGTCCCACAGCCAGATTTCCACGACCCTCCTCCGGTGGGCTAAGCCAGCCTCCCCCAAGTCCTTTTTACCTGTCAGACCTGCTCTTCCACACTCTCATCCTCCCTCCTCCAAAAAAAAAAAAACAGGATGAAAGAAACCTCAGCTCATTTGTAATAACAGGAAGAGAGCACTGTGCGTTTATTAAAACAACAAAGAACAAACTCAGTTCCCACATCAGGGATGGGCACTGAAATACAGTACATTATCTCTTTCTCAGCCCAGGAGTGTGGCCCCGCCCTCCCACCAAGGAAGGACGGTGGGCAGCTCTATAGATCTGGCTTCCTCTCCCCTTTTCACAACAGTCAGTCCACAGTGACCAAGCATTATTATACAAAAGTCTCTTTACAAAAAGCACCAAATGGGCATACGTAGACAAGTATATACAAAAATCACATTTTTAAAAACGTACAAAATATTTTGTTGTTCACCAGTGTAGAAAAGTGTCCTGTGTGACTGTTTCAAGCACATTCCCAAGCCTGGTGGAGTGACTGCTGGACACAGCGGTGGACTTTCTATTCTAGTCCCTGCTCTCTGAGCAGAGGAGACACAGTTCCCCGTTACCCCTCCAGGGGCCCCGTCCCTCCCACCCTGGGCCCTTCCCCCCGGTCTCTCTGCATGCAGAGGGTCTTTCACTCATCCGATGCCTTATTGGTGTCCTGAAATAAAAAAGACACAGAGAAATAGGATGAGACAGGGACTCGGGAGGGAGCAGGGCTTTCCAAACTACAGTGCCAGCCAGGCATGGTGGTACATACCTGTAATCCCAGTACTTGGGAGGCTGAGGCAGGAAGATCATTGTGAGTTCGAGACCAGCCTGGGCTACAAAGTGAGCTCAAGGCCAGCCTGAACTACATAGGGAAACCCTGTCTCAAAAACAACAACAACAAAAACCCTACAGTGACAGGTAAGATCATCAAACTGTATTTCCTTCCAGGTCTTTTCCATTTATTTATTTATTTATTTATTATTTATTTGCCTTTTTGAGACAGGGTCTCCCTATGCAGTTCAGGCTGGCCTTGAGCTCACTTTGTAGCCCAGGCTGGTCTCGAACTCGCACCGATCCTCCTGCCACAGCCTCCCAAGTGCTGGGATTACAGGCATGAGCCACCACACCTGGCTCCAGGTCTTTTCCTTTTAAAATCAAAATACAGGGCCCGGCGGGATGGCTCAGTGGTCTAAAGCGCCTGCTTGGGAAAGCTTGGGCAGCTTCAGGGACCGCGGTTCGATCCCCGGCACCACATGCTGCTCCAGCCCTGCCCTGGGGCAGGCTGAGCTGGCCATAAAAATGAGTGAATAAACAAACAAGGGTTCTGAAACAAGAATAAAAATAAACAAAATTTAAAAAAATCAAAATACAGTTTAGCTGCTAGCGCACTGTGGGTTGCACACACTATACAAAACTCCAAGAAGTATGTTTTTCCACTGGGTTGCAACTTAGTTCCACAAACTAGGCTTGCAAAGGAGCAACATGAGCAACCAAGACCAGCGAGGCATGCCTGTAATTCCAGCTAATTGGGAAGCTGAAGAAGTGGGGTCACAAGTTTAAGACCAACGGACAACTTGCTAGGGATTCAGACGTGAATGAGGCCTGTGGTGGCAGGTGAGGCCAGGCGAGCCCCCAAGTACGTGGCAGCTTTAAAAGGGACGATCCTGTCCAGAGCTGCCTCTCGGCAACCAAAGGAAAACCCAAGCCCAGTGTTGTTTGCTTTTTAAAAAATTTTCACTAGAAGGGGAAATGCAGATTCCTAGCGTTTAAATCTTTTCTTCAAATCCTTAACTTTTTGGGGCCTGGCAGGATGGCTCAGTGGTCTAAAGCGCCTGCTTAGGAAAGCTTGGGCAGCTGCAGGGACCTCCGTTTGATCCCCGGCATCACATGCTGTGCCAGCCCTGCCCTCAGAGCAGACCATAAAAATAAATAAACAAACAAAAGTTCTGAAACAAGAAAAAAATAAAATTAAAATTAAAAAAATAAATCTTTAACTTTTTTTCTTAATTTTTAAAAAACGCATTTAGTACAAGATCTCACTACACAGATCAGACTTGTGAGGGATCCTCCTGTTTTCAGCCTCCCAAGCACTGGGATTACAGGCCGATGCCACCATGCCACGTCTCAATCACCGTCTCAGTGCACCAGGGGGTGAGCCCGGCACAGCAGGCCCGGGGATCGAACCCTGGCCCCTGCACTCTGCCTAAGCAGGCACTTTAGTCTGCTGACCTATGTGGCCAGTCCCCCAATTTTTTTTCTTAATTTTAAAATGTTAGCAATTGATTAGTGGGCCCAGCCTGTCTCGTAAGCCAGGTGCCTCTTCCCTCTTTGTGCTGCATTACTTAGCACTTAGGAGCATCCTTAGAAAGTGGGAGCTTTGAGGCACGAATGGTTCAGTGTTTTTTGCTGTTGCTCCATTTGAGGGGGTAGATAACGGGACTTTGCCTTTGACGGGTTTAAAGCACACACTGAGAACGGGAGCCAGGAACCAGTGCGGCACACAGCACTTGGCACATGGTGAGTGCTTTGTGTTACAGCAGAAAGAAAGGAAAAAAGGGAAGGAAGGATGAAGGGAGGGAGCGGGGAAGACAGAGGGAGAAGGATGGATTTCTTTTTTTTTTTTTTTTGAGACAGGGTCTCACTATGCAGTTGAGGCTGGCCTTGAGCTCACTTTTGTAGCCCAGGCTGGTCTCTTAACTCGCACCAATCCTCCTGCCTCGGCCTCCCGAGTGCTGGGATTACAGGCGTGAGCCACCACGCCCGGCTAAGGATGGATTTCTTACCTTCTTCTTTCTCTTCTGTGGACAACTCTTCCTGGACTTCTTCCTCTTCAATGAACTCTTCCTCGTCCTCCTCTGTGCCAAAGAAAGACCAGTTGTGTAAGGGTGGGGCTCGCTTCTCTAAGAAGCTCCTGGAAGAGGACCCAAGTTGCAGGCAGCATTTGTCCCCATGCATAGCCAGACTCAAATGGGCAACTTGAGGTGCCAGGCACCCAAGAGGTGCCAGGTTGCACAGAGACCCACAGTGGCACCCCTGTCTTTTCCCTCTAGGAATCTTTTGCTTCAATAAAGCAAAAGCGGTTTTTATTACATTGCAGCCTGTGGCCCAGGAGCCTGGAGAAAGCACGCTTATCAATCAGCACCTCTCGTGCAGACAGGACCCTGACCCCTGGGGTGATGGGCCTCAGACTGTTGTTTCTTCCCAGAGGTCAGGGTCCCTATCTTCTTTTCTTTTTTTTCTTTTCAGAATTTAAGACAGAATGCACAGGGTATACAGGGTCCCACTACACAGATCAGACTCGTAGTGATCCTCCTGTTTTTAGCCTCCCAAGAGCTGAGATTACAGGCATATGCCACCATGCCCAGTCTCAGTGCCATCTTGGCATGCCCTGGGAGCAGGGCCAGGACAGCAGGCTGGGGATCAAACTCTGGCCCCTGTGTCTGCCTAAGCAGATGCTTTAATCTGCTGAGCTATCTGGCTGGCCCTGAGAATCCTTCTTGAAGGGACAGCTCAGCCTTGGAAACCCACATGCTCAGCCCCTGTCCCATTCCACAGACAGGAAGGACTGGGCATGCGGGACATTTCAAGGTCATCTCTGCTCAGGAACTCTCTGAAGCTGGGCATGAGAGGGACAGCGACAAAGCTGCACTCTGTGTCCTGGCTTTCTCCTCCTGGGATGTCACTCTCAAGCACCCCTCACAGGCACTCACCGTCCCTGAACCCTCTCCCACACCACCTCCTTAATCCTCCGGGGCCCTTAGGGGCTCACACAGAGAGTCTATCAGGAGTGTTTCCAAGATGCCCCTGAGCTGGCAGCCAAAATTCCAGCCAAGTGTCTGGGATCCGTACATAATCCATAGAGTTTTGCTGTGGCTGCTTAATCACAGTCACCATTCCCACTCAGGACGGATGGCCCCCCGGGGACTTACTGTGTGGTCAGTGTGTTGGTGTTGTGCTCAGCGCCACGCACACGTGGTCATGTTAGCTTACGAGCCTGAACAGCGCAGCGGCCCCCAGGGAGATCTGTGTGGGCGACTTAATAGCTGCGTGGCCCTGAATCAGCTGCTTAGCTTCCCTCAGCTTTGAAATGGAGATAGCAACCTATCTCATAAGGCTGCGTTACATGATAAAATTTACATTAAGGGCTAGTGCCCAAGACATAGCAAGTCTAACAGTGGACTCGATAAACGGTCACTGTTGCCTCTCTCCCTATTTTAACTCTGAGGAAACTGAGGCTCGGGCTGAACATGAAGAGCAGTGCAGGTCTTCACCTGGTGTCGGGTACCTGAGCCTATTAGGGTAGCCATGAAGGCTTGTGTCTAGATGTCCCCCAAAGCCTTTTGCAGTCTTAGGTGGGGCTTTTTCAGGGGTGGCTGGATCTAGAGCATGTGACTCTGGGGTTGATCCATGGTGCCTCACTAGGACTAAGTGGAGGGGTGGGGAGTGCTACCCAGCCTGGATAAGATATAAGAGACAGAAAGAGGCTGGCTGCTGTTCATTGGCTTGCTTTGGCTGTCTTCTGCCAGCCATAAACTATTCCTCCGATGCCTGTCTGCCATGCCACCCTGCCTTGGAGCCAGCCAACTGTTAAAAGCTCGACAAACTGAGCCAAATAAACCTTTCCGCCCTTAACTTTGAGTGTTAGGTATTTTCTCAACAGTGAGAAAAGGAACTAACATAGTAACTATGAAGCAGAAAATCATCAGCCAGGGTTGGGCCCAAGTCCATTGGGCACATATTTTGTCCTTATTATTATTATTTTTTTAATTTTTATTTTGTGCAGGGTCTCACTACACAGCTTAGACTCATAGTGATCCTCTTGTTTTCAGCCTCCCCAGTTCTGGGATTACAGGCACACGCCACCGCACCTGGACAGGGTTGCTGGCTCAGTGCACCCAGGGTGGGACTGACACTGTATGTGGTGCCAGGGATTGAACCCCTATCCCTGTGCTTGCCTAAGCAGGCGCTCAGTCCGCTAAGCTATCTCGCTAGTTCTTTTGTCCTTACTCATACATGAGGTAAATCTGGGCCTCTGAGAATAGATTGCTACTTTTGCACCAGAGATGTCCGTAAGTTCATATGTACACATGCATGTATGTATGTTTGCATGTACCGGGAATGGAATCCAGGACCTCTGCACTGGGCTTTTAAATTTTATTTTGAGACAGGGTCTCACTAAGTCACTAAGTTGGCACTCTATGGAAGAACGATTATAAACACAAGAGGAAGGCTGGCAAGATGGCTTAGAGGACTAAGCACCTGCTTAGGCAAGTGCAGGGACAGGCTGAGTTCAAACTTGTGACTCTCCTGCCCCAGCCTCCCACAATTCCAGGATTACAGCTGTCTACTGCCACACTGGTTCCGAAGATACATGGGATACAAGGCCCTGACAGTATAGAGGAGATCTTTGGCGGAGGTTGCTAAGAAGTTTCTCTCCATGCCAGGGCCTTGACAGTTCTTCCTCTCCTCTGCACTTCCTCTCTTTCTCCCTCCCACTCTCTGTTGTGTATCAGCGCAGCCACACTTACACTAACCAGTGCAACATAGTGTAACACCCTCCCAAACTGTGACCCACACACTCGGTTGGCTGAGGCAGGGGAGGATTGCCATGAGTTCAAGGCCAGCCTGGACTGCATAGTAAGAACTTATCTAAAAACAACAACAACAAAAAACAGCAACAAAAAATGTCGGGCATGATGGCACATGCCTATAATTCTAGCACTTGGGAGGCTGAGGCAGGAGAATCTATGTAAGTTCGAGACCAGCCTGGGCTACAAATAGCTATCGTTAGCTGTGTGAACTTGAATAGAGTAATAACTTACTTTACCTCTCGTCAGTTTTCTCATTTTTCCTACTTGTTATGGTTACAATGGTAAAGACACTCTATGGAAGAACGATTACGAACAGAAAGAGGAAGGCTGGCAAGATAGCTCAGTAGACTAAGCACCTGTTTAGGCAAGTGTAGGGACAGGGGTTCAGTCCCTGCCACCATATGCCATGCTTGCCTCTGGTACAATGAGCTGTGGCTGCAGAGACTAGGTTGTGGGGACGCACACCTGCGATCACAGTGCTGGGGAGGCTGTACACAGGAGGATCACTACAAGTCTGAACTGTATAGTGAGACCCTATACCAAACACATAAAAAATAAAACAAACAGAAAGAGGACATGTAATATAGGTAATTAACATGTCTGAGTATCATAGGTGACAGAATAAAGAGACTGAAACTAAGACTGGCCTTAGGTAATAACCACCATACTATGTCCAGTACCCTATAAAACCCTTCCGCATGTATATCTGATCTGTTGCAACAACACCAGGGAGACTCTTTCTTAGAAGGCATGCTTTCATTTTTTAAATTTTATCTTATTTTTTGTATTATGGCTGCCTCAGCCTGTCCTGGGGGTGGGACTTGCGCAACATGTGGTGCTAGGGATCAAACTGCAGTCCCTTCGGTTGCCTAAGCTTGCTTAAGCAGGTGCTTTAGACCACGGAACCATCTTATTGGCCCCCGTGCTTTCAAAATATGTTTAAAAGCAGAATCAGAATTTGAACTCAGGATTGTCTGGTTCCAGATGCTGTGAGCATTGAATCCATGTGTTTTGGGTTTTTTTTTTTTTTTTTTTTTTTGTCTTTTTGAGACAGGGTCTCTCTGTGCAGGCCAGCCCTCTTCAGGCTGGCCTTGACCTCACTTTGTATTGTAGCCCAGGCTGGTCTCGAACTTGCAATGATCCTCCTGCCTCAGCCTCTCAAGTTCTAGGATTATAGACATGTGCCACCACCACGCCTGGCCTCCACGGATAATTTACTGGGTGCCAGTTCTATACCCAGCCCTATGCTGGGCTCTGGGCTCATCTAGCAGGTGGCTGTGCCAATTTGGCCGGACAGCTAGGAATCTTTGTTAGTGAAACTGCCTCCCCACAGGGCTCAGTGGGAGGGGTTCCAGCTTTCAGGGGTCAACAGGCAGGCAGACAAGACAAGGGGTACCACCATCTCCTTTACCTATCCCAAAGTCGATGGCCCTCAGTGTATCTTCTATATGCTCTAAGTCCAGAGTGAAGTAGTCCATGTTTTCAAAGCCCTGCTCTGTCTTCCCCAGCTGGCAGCCCTTGGAAGCCTCCACGATGCTGGATAGGAGAGAGAGGCACAGTGAGATCTCAGGGCTCAGTGCAGAGAGGGGTGTCTTAGTCCAGCTGGTCCAGCACTAGGCCCCCACCCCAGGGTGGAACATTTCCTGTCCAGCCTCAAGCAGAATGAATGGACCAAGGAAGTGGGAGATGCAAAGGCCTGAGAAGCTGGCCCAGGGAAGCCCCTGAGACCTGTTGCACAGGGTCTCTCTGGAAATTCACCAGGGGCCCTACAAGAACTGAGAATGAGCCAGGGACATAGCTCAGTGAACACAAGTGTCTGCCTGGCAAGTGCAAGGTCCTGAGTTTGAGTTCTGGTACAAAAAAGAAAGAGAGAGAGAGAGAGAGAGAGAGAGAGAGAGAGAGAGAGAGAGAGAGAGAGAGAAAAGAAAGAAAGAAAGAAAGAAAGAAAGAAAGAAAGAAAGAAAGAAAGAAAGAAAGAAAGAAAAGAAAAGAGAAAAAGAAAGGAAGGAAGAATGGGAGCTTGGATCAGAACCCCGGGGAGACACTGACCTCTGGATGAGTTGCTTGGCACTCTGTGGGAGGAGAGGAGAGAGAGAGAGTCAGGACTACAGAAGCGGTGACCACAGGAAATGTGCAAGACCAGCCACTGGGTGTTCCAGACAGTCACTGAATGTCATTTCCTAGCCTGGTGGTGACCCACTCCCTGCCCCACTGGGAACAGAACGTGGATGTTTTACCCTTCTGTTCCTAGGTCTTGGTCAGCACCCAGGACCCTCCAGTTGTCCTAGCAGAAATCCAGATTCTCAAACTTATCCATCTAAAGGCTCATAGGCATGGAAGCCTCCCAGTGAGGAGCTTAGCCTAGATACCTTTTCAGACCCAAGATTCAGCCCAAATCCTGGCCCATGGGAGGAGCTGAGGAATTTTTGTTAATGAACTGAACTTTGGAGTCTTAGAGCCAAGCCTCTTCTGTCATCCCCAATAATCTCTTCTAGGTCAGAGTTGTATCTTGTCAAGCTCTGGGTCTCTCCCACCATTCTGGCTACAGTAGGTGCACAACTAACTGTCTCTGTGTAGGACATCACATTTTACAGCTTCAACAGCTTCACAAACATCCTCTTGTTTGAACCTTATAAAATCAGGAGGAGGAAAGCAGGGGCTGGTGCTGCCCACCTTCCAGATTAGAGCACCTAGACTCCCAAGGACCCAGGGGTGGTCAGTGGGGAGCACAGTGGGGGCCTGCCTGGACTCTGAGTCCTGCTCACCAGCAAGAAAGTGGCCCCACCGGGCTCGTCCAGGGACTGGATGGCTGTCTCTACCAGCTTGGTAGACTTGTCCAGCTGCTCCCGGTACTGCTGGATGAGGGCCTCAGTGAAGCTCAGCTTCTTTTCCTGCTCCTGCGTGATCCTCTGCAGGAGCTCGCTCTTCTTCTCATCCAGTATGGCATACAGTGTGTCAAACTTGTGACTCAGCTCCTCTTTCACCTGGTGACTGTTCTCCTGAAGGGACAAGGCCTATGGTCACATCCTGGGGAGTCCTTGCTCCCTTCCCACGATAAGTGGACCCAGGAGCCAACAACCAAAAGCCCACTGACAGCAGGCAGAGGAGAGCGCCTGGAAGGTGTCAGAGCTGATCTGTGACACTCGCATGCTGGTGCCGTGGAGAACAGCAGTGGAAGCTGCCCGTGGGCCGCATGGCGTGACCCCTTCCAATGCCCCACTCACATGCTTCTCTCAGTGCTAAGACTGAGGCTGGACTCTGGAAAGTCAGGAGCACTTGGTCCCCCGGAAAGGGGAAGAGGCAGTGCCCAGCAGGCCACTTAGCCAAAGCTCCCTCCTCTCTGACACCAATATAAGTATCTCTTAACTGCCTTCTCTGCTAAATGGGTATGATAGGAGCCCCTGTCGGACCAGGGCCACTGTGGGATGATCCCGGATACTACACACTTCTGTTCTCCACAGTCTTGTAGCTCTAAGGATAGTCCAGGCGCATGCTAGAACTGTAATCCCAAGTATAACCCTGGACACAGGCCAGAAGTGCAGAATCACATGCTTGACTCCAAACCTAGTGAACCAGCACCTGAGTTTTTACAAGACCCAGGGGGATGTGTGGGCCTGTAAAGCTTGAGGAGCCCTGGTCTGCAGCCCCCTGGAGAGTAGATCTCTGAAAGTCAGTTGTGCCGAATAAATACTGGGGCTGACTGGCAGAAAGGGAAACCTCTTCAGCTCAGCGGCCAGGTTTGTTGCTCAGGCCCCATCCCCACCCCCACGCTTTGACCAGGGCCTGATTCCATTGTGCTCAAGGAGGAATCTTTGCTGAGCAGGAGGATGGTGGATTCGTCCCTCTCTTGCCTCCCCGTTGGTCACCCCAGGCCCCCGTCCCAACCTTTATTCACCCCATAGGTGAGCCTTCCCCAGAGAAGTTGCTCTGGGTGGTCTCACACCCCCCCCAGCAGGGCCACTCCACCCCCTCACCGTGGTCACCCGACTGGAGTCCTCCAGCTGAGCAATGATGGTCTGCATGCGGTCATTACCCGCCACCAGCATGGAGATGCAGTTACTCAGCTCAGTCTGGATGGAGGGAAGAGGCAAAAGAGGAGACACAGGAATAGCAACAGGATCAGGACCAGGCCAGTCAGACGTGGCATCAACGCGGCAGCCTAGGAGTCCCCTCTGCTGAAAAGCACCGTGCGATCCCTCTTTCTGGGGTGCTGCTCAGGTCCACAGCAGAGATGTCAAAACGATACTATAGCCTTTATTTATCCGGTTTGGTTTTTTTTTTTTTTGAGATAGATACTTGCTATGTAGTTCATACTGGGCTTGAACTCACTACATAGCCCAGGCTGATCTTATTCTCAGCCTCCCAAGTGCTGGGATTATAGGTGTGCACCACCAAACCTAGCTCTGTATCCTTTATTTTACAGATGAAATCCTGATGGGGAGATTACCCAAAATACACAACAAGGTACTAACAGAAGGGCCTGGCGGGATGGCTCAGTGGTCTAAAGCGCCTGCTTGGGAAAGGCTTGGGCCGCTTCAGGGACCGAGGTTCGATCCCCGGCACCACATGCTGCGCCAGCCCTGCCCTTGGAGCGGGCTGAGCCGGCCATAAAGATGAGTGAATAAAAAAAAAAAGGTTCTGAAACAAGAAAAAATAAAATAAAATAAAATAAATTAAAAAAAAAAAAAAGGTACTAACAGAAGACTAGCTAGTTCTGGAGAACAGAAATAACAGCTACATAGTTCTAAGAAGAGACCAGGATGGGGGAAAGGAGAAGAATACAGAAAGAAGGGCCACTGCCTTTGGCCTGGGCAGCCTGGTGGGGCTGCCAGTAACCCCGAGAAAGACTTTTTTTTTTTTCTTGTTTCAGAACCTTTGTTTGTTTATTCACTCATTTTTATGGCCGGCCCAGCGAGGGCAGGGCTGGCACAGCATGTGGTGTCAGGGATCGAACCACGGTCCTTGAAGCCGCCCAAACTTTCCCAAGCAGGGGCTTCAGACCACTGAGCCATCCCGCCAGGCCCCCCGAGAAAGACTTTAAGCTGTTTTCCACTGCAAGGGAATTTGGGATTGGGAGAAGTGAGAGGCTCAAGAGATACTCAGGATCCAAATACTAATGCTAAAGAAGCCATGGCCTGAGAGAGCCTGATGGCCTGGCCCGGAGGTCGGACCTCTTCCCTTGGCCACACCCAGGTGCTCTCAAGTGGCTCTAAGTATAACCCATGAGCTCAGTTACCTTCCCCCAAGGAAGCAAGGGCTGCTGTGCCTTGGCCTGGGAAGTCCCTCCAGAGGGACTATTCCTGAAAGGCCGGCTCAGCAGAACACAGGGGATCAAATCCACTCCTGGGGATCATTGGGGAAAACAGGGGTTGGAGCCTGTACCTTCTGTCCCTGGAAGACGCTCTGGAGCGGGGCCACTTCACAGGCCTGGTGAGCCCCAAACACCTTGCACATGGAGCACGTGGGCACCTCGCACGTGAGGCAGTAGATGTTGATCTTTTCATCTTCGTGTTCCTTGCACATCGGGTGGCTGCCCTTCTGCAGGGGCCGACTGGGGTGCGGGAGAGACAGTTACAAATTAGAGGTGGCTCCTGAGTTCCTATCTCTTTCCCTGGCTCCAATCACAGGAGTCCACCGCAGGTGTGTATTCCCTGAAACCTCAGAGACTGGCTGCTCCCCAACTTTTCATCTTCTGGGGACCCAGGACCATAGAAGCTAGTGATGGGCCCAGCAGGATGGCTCAGTGGTCTAAAGCGCCTGCTTAGGAAAGGTTAGGTGGCTGCAGGGACCACGGTTCAATCCCCAGCACCACATGCTGCACCAGTCCTGCCCTCGGGGCGGGCTGAGCTGACCATAAAAAAAATGACTGAATAAATAAATAAAGGTTCTGAAACAAGAAAAAAATTAATTAATTAATTTAAAAAAAAAAAAAAAAAGAAGCCGGTGACATCTATCAAACCTGTCCCTATATCCTGAGACTCAAGCCCCAAGACAGGAGTCGGCCAGAGCCTCTGTCAGCACAAAGACTTGGGAAATCCAGACCTGGTGATGCTTTAGAGAACAGGAAATGGGGTCTCAGGAAGTGAACGGACTTACCCAAGGGCACACAATGAGCCAGGGCAGGGGCAGCTAGAGGTCCTCCACTCTAATTATAGTCCCCGTAGCTTACTCGGTGCAGGCCAGGCTTCCAGCTAAGCAATTTCTACTGATGGCCTCACTGAATTCTATATTTAATTCACCACACTGTACCCTTCCACCCAGGCAGGCAAAGTTGCCTGTCTTCTTCACCTCTGAGTCAACAGTGTACAGTGTACATGGAGGATGTGGTGATTAAGTATGGGCAGAAAGAATCAATCAGCTAAATACACCCTGGAGTGTCTCTGAGGCTCAGAGGGGTTAGTATAGGTGCTCCAGGTAACACAACTACAAGTGTATAGCGCCCACGGAGGACCAGCAGCCTACGACAAGCCCTTACTCCCCATCAGGAGAGTCTCCACATGGCACACACTCCTTTCTTGCTTGCTCTTTTCAAACACTTTTTGTTTTCATTTCCAATTCATCATGTTTATATCTTAGAGAACGTTGGCTGAAACAGGTTAGAGCGATGGCTTTCATGTTCTGTGTCTCTCTGTTTGCAGGGACACGTGTGCTTAGGATGCCTTTCTCCATGTATGGCTCTCTCCACTTTGGGCATCTGGCACATTCTATGTGTGTCTGTCAAGGCGACCATCATCTCCTAAACTGCAAGGATTTGTGAGCTCCAGCGACACAAACCACCATTTGGGCTGCACTGCTATAGACAGCTAAGTGAGGTATAAATACTATAGGTAGTCAGACAAGGCTTGGCCCTCGAAGGAATCACTGTAGAAAACTGGCAGAAGCCAGGCATGGTATCCCATGCCTGTATTCTCAGCATTCAGGAGGCCAAGGCAGGAGGATTAACATGAATTCCACGCCTTCCTGAATCACATAATTAGACCCTCTCTCAAAAAATAAAAGAAACTGTGGCTAGAGGACATCTGAAGATTAGAATCACAGTGGATAGATCTACATACTTCTCTAAGGGATAGATGGAAGCTTCAGATTATTGGTCCCATCCCTTTTGAGATTTCCTGTGTACATAAGCCACTATCTCATCTGGGCTGGGCCATCCTCTCCCACCCACTAAGCCTAAAACTATAGATTCTTGACCAGGTGAATATGGCTGTCACCCATACGCCCTTGCTACTATTGGATCAACATTAGTTAAGTGGCTATACCTGTAATCTTATTGCTTAATTTTAGTTTTGACCCACATTATACCTACCTCGTAACTTTCTTTGCTCTTCAGAGAAGTGGACTGGTTGGCAACCCTCTCAGGACCCCTGGTTTCTCTCAGGAGCTATTCCTACTTCACAGTAAATTTTCCTACTCTTTTTTTTTTAAGAATTTTTTATTTTATTTATTTATTTTTTTCTTGTTTCAGAACTTTTGTTTGTTTATTTTTTTATTTTTATGGCCGGCTCAGCCTGCCCTGAGGGCAGGGCTGGCGCAGCATGTGGTGCCGGGGATCGAACTGCAATCCCTGCAGCTGCCTAAGCTTTCCTAAGCAGGCGCTTTAGACCACTGAGCCATCCTGCTGGGCCCCAATTTTCCTACTCTTAACCTCCATAGTTCCTTAGAATTTTATTCTTCCACTTTGGGGAAAGCAAACTGGTGTATCTGACATTGTAGCAGGTTTGTGTCACCTTTGTTTCTGCCGTGCTGCTCCCAGAACCTCAGGCCTCAGGCCTGCTAAGCGCAGGCTCTCCCTCTGAGCCGTACCTTCAGCTCAGCACTTTTTTTTTTTTTTTTTTTTTCTGTGAGGATCTTTCCCTGTTTCTCTCCAGTTTCAGGCCCAGCACAGCACAATCCCCACCACTCACAAATTCTGCTCTTTCATTAAAGGTACACTTAGAGCAAGACCTGGCCAACTTCCCAGAGCCTCTGCTTCCATAAGTGGTGTAATGAAAGTCTTCCCTGATCCATGGGGTTGCTGTGAGGCCCCAAGATGAAGCCCCCCACCCATCCCGTGGCCTCATGACACTGCCCACACAGGCCACTCTGGCCATCTTTACAGACAACCCAGCTGCATTTCCACTGGATGCTGCCTGTGCTGCCAGGGCTGTTTGCTGGCCCCATCCCCCTCAAATCCACCTTCCCGGGGACCCGGCAGGATGGCTCAGTGGTCTAAAGCGCCTGCTGCTTAGGAAAGCTTGGGCAGCTGCAGGGACCACTGTTCAATCCTCGGCACCCCATGGTGTGCCAGCCCTGCCCTCAGGACAGGCTGAGCCGGCCATAAAAATAAACAGCCAAACAAAAGTTCTGAAACAAGAAAAAACTAAAATAAAATAATTCTAAAAAAGAAAAAATCCCCCTTCCCTTCAGTGTCCCCTAAGAGGGCAGCCTTTCCTAGAACTGGGGGAGGCTGAGAGTAGAGCTGGGGATTCTGGGTACTCCCCCACCATACACACTCCTGGAGAGGAGGGCAGTGGCTTCTGGAGATGACCAGCCTGGTCCTCCAGCTAGGGACTGGGTCCTGGCTGGGTGGATGGGAGGCTACGGGGGCCTGGGAGTGGGCGGGGAGGAGGAAGGGCTCCCACAGCTGCACACTGACCTGGAACACTCTTGCTTGTAGATATCAATGATGTTCTCCACCAACAGGTTCCTCTGCAGCCCGTAGACCCCATGGCGGTCCATGATCACCTCATGGCGGCACGAGGGACAGCGGAAGCGGCCCCCTGACATAGACACCGAGCCACCCCGGGTGGTCCAGTAGGGGTTTGCAGCCTGCAAGTGGCCAAGGCAGAGTGAGGCTGGCGTTC
>PVJA010041809.1:0-17656 GCA_004027025.1 Myocastor coypus | reverse complement strand
CACACACACACACACACACACAATAGAGCACTTGGGGGCTCTTAGTTTGGCTCAGTGGTTTAAGAACCTGCACGGGTAGTCCCAGTAGGCATAGGGGATGGCAGTTTGACCCCCACAGCCACCGTAAGGCAGCCTGGGCCAGCCAATAATAGTAATAAAATAGAGCACTTACAATTCTTTTAGCAATGTAATATGTAGTGCTTTGAGGGAAAGGTGTGCTGGGGATAGCTCTATGTAAACAAGCTATCTTTTGAGACAGGGTCTCAAACTTTCAGCTATTCTACCTCAAGTGTCTCAGAATGCTACTGGCTTTATAGGTATTCGATACCACAACCAGCTACCACTCCTAAGTTACTTTCTCATTCTTCAAATTTACTGGAAAGCAAATTCCACTAAATATGTTCTGTTGAACGAGTAGGCCTTTTTTCCTGGGTTATAATTACTCTCCAGCCGGGCGTGGTGGCTCACGCCTGTAATCCCAGCACTTGGGAGGCTGAGGCAGGAGGATCGTTGTGAGTTCAAGACCAGCCTGGGCTACAAAGTGAGCTCAAGGCCAGCCTCAACTGCATAGCGAGACCCTGTCTCAAAAAGACAAAAAAAAAAAAAAAAAAAAAAAAATTACTCTCCAATAAATTCATACACCTTAAAAAAATGGACTATTAAGTTGGGCATGGTGGTGTATGCATGTAATACCAGCACTTGGCAGGCTGAGGTAGGAGGATTGATGCAAGTTCAAGACCAGCCTGGGCTAGAAAAGTGAGCTCCAGGCCAGCATGAACTGCACAATGAGAATGTCTAAAAACAAAAAACAAAACTACTAGCCAGGCATGGTAGTGCATGCCTATAAATCCCAGCAACTTGAGGCTGAAGCTGATCTGGAGTTCAAGGCTAGCTTGAGCTGCATAAACACTTATCTTCAAAGGAAAAAAAAAAAAAAAAAGGGAATGCTGCTGTTGAAGTCAGTGTAGCCTCCACAGAGCCCCCATCCCCAGTGGACACACAGCTGCTCCACAGCCAAGGTCTGCTAGAAAAAGGAGACAGCAGCCAGGGAGAGGAATGACACCCTCAGGTGGGCCTGGGACACTTGGCAAAACACAGCGCACCCACTGGAGGAGGTGGGTTCAGTCCAAGTGTCTATTCTAAAAGTCAAAGCCACTTTGCCTACGTTTTTGTCAGAAGACTCTAATGAGAAGAGGGAGGGAAAAGTTATAGATGTAAACAATGACACAGTTATTCTTTAAAATTTTTAAACATAAAACTTTACTGGCCACTTCCAAGAATGCTTTACAGGTTGTGCAAAAAACATTTACAGGCTCCGGTGTTTTTCTCACAAAACCTTTTCCAGAAGCTCCGGTGGCGCAATGGGTTAGCGCGCGGTACTTATGTAACAAAACCTTTTCCATCTACAACACACGTTGGGTAAAACACTAAACAAATCTAATGAAAACAAGGCTGGATCCTTCCTGCTGCCAGTCTACAGCCTCGTCAACACTTTGCGAGGACGGGAGACAGCCCAGATGAACCCGCCAGGAGGTGGCAGTTTCTCCTCCCATCCCCAATAGCTGGGTAAAACTTTTCTAGTGTCAAACAAACAAGAAATGCTCCCCCCATCCAGCAGAGCTGGGGTGGCTTCAACAGTGCTCCCTGCCCACAAGCCCTGGCTGGCACGTCCGTGTGTCAGTGACAATGACAGGCTGTTCCCTCTGCCGTGGAGACCCCTGCCCGTCTCGGGGTAATCGTGGGCCCATGCTGCTCAGAGCTTCCTCACTCCCTGAAGGAGGCTAGTGGGTTACAGAAGCATCAGTACTGCCCCCTCACAAATCACCAGTTTGTCCCGACTGGCCAGGGTTGGGCAGGGCCTCCTACACACCCAGCGGAGGCTAAGCAGAGACCACCACAGAGGTGGGATGCACCCTCTGAAGAAGTGCTGAGGAGGAAGGGGAATAAAAACTGAAGCCAAATACAAAAAAGCACCCTCATTTCCCACCTGGATCTTTAAGCCCTGCCACGTGGCAGTCCAGAGCTGGGTGCTGACAGTGGGAGCCAGGAGCTGTCTGCAGTTCTCCGCTGAGGTCCTAAGGGGCCGCCCTGCTGCAGGCTGGAGAAGGCGCTGCTGCTCCTCATACCTGCCCGCCTCGAGCGGCGCACACCCGCCACCCACCCTGTCCACATCCCCGTACAAAACCCTCAGGGCAGTGCCCTGCACAGTAGAAAATAGTGGCTGCTCAGCACCTGCCCTACACACACTGATGCCCGTGGGGCCAGGAGAAGGAACCCTGAGAATCGTCCCAGAACTCTAGCCACTGCCCACAGCCTCTCTCTCCCGGATTCACAGGGTTCAGATGGTATAGAGTGGCTGTGTCTCTGGCCTGGGACCCTGGTTAGCAAGAACCCAACCAGCAGCCTCTGCACTGCCGCCAGGAACAAAGCACAGCTAAGGGGCAGCGAAGGTCCGGCCTCCCAGCCCAGCAGACCAGAGGTCCCAAGAGGGAAAGGTCGTAAAGAAAATGCAAACGGTTAGTTGGTGAAGTGATCGCCCAGAGCTGATCGTTTATTTCGCTGCCCGGTTGGTCACAAGCGCCCTGGCCCGCCCTGCCTGCTCCTACCTGCCGCGGAGCACCTTCCTCCTCCCACAGCGCCTGCTGCGTCGCCGCCCGCCGCCAGCGTCAGAGGTGACCCTCTCCATTGCAGGGTATAGAACAGGCAGCCCTAGTTCTGCGCAAATTTTTCGGATTACAAATATCTAACTAGGTTTGAAATGTTTTATAGAATAAGACAATATTCTTTTCAACAAACTTTTAAAAAAAATGTACAGTTTTGCTGGTTTCCACCCTCCCACCCCCTCCCACTTGCACACCCTCCCCCCTACCACCCCTCCCGGCAGCTCAGCCCCACCCCGGCAGCCCCTGTTTTCCTTGGTTGTGTTTTGGAGGGTGCCTGGCACCCCAGGAGATCCAGCTTCGCGGTGGACAGGCAACCACGCAGGCTTCACCGATACCCTTGGTAACCATAGTAGTTCCTGTAGTACCGGTCCCTGTCCTGCGGGTGGTGGTAGTAGTAATTCTGCCACTGGAAGAGAAGGGACCCATCAGGGAAGCAGGTTGGCACCTGGGCCCCAGTGCTCCCACTGTCCTCAACTTCTGCCCTGGCACTCACATCCCGATTGTACTGCCTGTAGTAGTCTCTGTATCTGTTGTACTCGTAGTCCCGCCCATAGAACCGATCATAGTCTCCTCGGTATCGGTCATAGAAGTTACGGTAGCCCTGGAAAAAGAGAGAGAGAATACTTACAGGGTTCCCAGCATGACCCACTATGCCCCCTCAAACAGACACTTCTTAGCTTGACAGTGTAGACAGATGAATTTTGTCAGATGAACACATTAAACGGGCAGAGCCCTAAGCCCTGAGAAGACAGCCCAAGCCCCTCTGCTCCCCATGCTGCAGCAATGGTGGCAGCGGCCAAAGGGAGGAGCAGGGGGCTGCACTCACCCCTCTGTTTCCAGACTGCCCCCAGTACTGCTGCCCGTAGGCCCGGTTGTCGTAGCCTCGGCGCTGCCCGCCCACTGGAAGAGAAACGGAGAGCGCTCAGATGGCTGGCACACGGTCCTGGCTCCACGGGGGTAGAATGGAAAAGTGGGAGCCACAGGCAAGTCTTTGGGCACAGGAGCCTGCTGGGCCAGGCTCGGGCCACGTTCACTAAAGCCCCAGCACCAGGGTCTCGGAAACGTCTGAGGGGGGAGCGCAGTGAGACCAAGAAAACCCAGCCACCTTCCTTTGGATAACCCCAGTTCTCTTGCAAGACATTCAAGAATGGAAACAGGTGCATGGCAGAGAAACTACGGAGAAGAATGCCAGAGAGTCACTGACGGTCAGCCATGAGACCTTGGGTGTCACAGTGCCCCAAGCATTTTCTGTGAGAAACGGACTGCACGTGGTCTTGAGGAGGGCAGTCAGTGTCTCCTGGGCCCAGCACACAACAGGCCTCCGGGGCCGGGTGACCTGTAGCCACACACATGCAGGCACTAGCTCTCAAAGCAGGCTCTCTGGGGAAAACAATTCCACCAACAGCCCAGCACTTGCTATTAATCTGCCCCCAATTTATTTATCTTTTTTTTTTTTTTTTTTTTGATGTATTTTTGGCTAGCTGAGACTGCCTTAAGGGCAGCTCTCATGCTCCACGTGGGGGTGGGGATTGAACTGCAGTCCCAGGGGCCTAAGAGACTGCCGAATCACGTGCTTTAGCCAACTGAGCTACCTGGCAAGCCCCCAATCAAATTTACTAAATATGTTCGCTTTTTGGCCTCCTTAGCTGGATCTATCAAGAGGCAAAGCAACAAGAAAATGGACTGAGAACAGGATGTCTCCACACAAGCCGTTCAGCTACACCGGCAGTGAAGTGTGGGACATGGTGTGTTAGCATGACAGCCAGACACAGGAAGGCGCAGCACAATTTTCAAGAAGTAAATATTTTGTGGAAAAGAAATTACCCTTCTTATGAAGGATTAGAGGAGGGCAG
Source organism: Myocastor coypus (assembly GCA_004027025.1). NCBI lineage: Eukaryota > Metazoa > Chordata > Mammalia > Rodentia > Myocastoridae > Myocastor > Myocastor coypus. The sequence continues at coordinate 13,140 of PVJA010041809.1, read as the reverse complement.
AGACAGTGCGGAGGACACAGCTGAGAAACCCGCCCCACAGAAGCACCTCCTGACTGGAGTCACTTTGCCTCACTGGCCTTATTTGTAGATCTCCCACTGTCTAAAGCCGGGCCTGCCCAGACCCTGGACTCACCATAACCTTGGCCCCGGCTTCGGTTCTGGCGGTTACGCTTGTTCCGATTGTTCCGGCGGTTTGTGCGCTTCTCAGATGGGGGCAGCAGCTTCCTGGCCTCTTCCTTGTACTTGGTGACAATGGGCTGAGCTTCCTCCTTCTCCAGCTCCCCGTACGTCACCTCATCCATATAGTCGCATTTTTCAGGCAGAGAGAAGTTGGCTATAAGAATAAGAGAGAAGCTTGTGGGCCTGAAAAGTGCATAGATAAGAACTCATGAATATTCTACTACAGGAAACCTAATAATTTCTAAGCCTCATCTACTAATGCAAAAGTGTGCTGCTTCATACCCACTCACAACTACACAATAAAACCAGCTTTCTCTCTAAGCTTGCCCTCAACTGTAACAGCCCCAAGCAAGCACTACCTGCCAACTGCCGACTCACAAGATCTCAAGCGATTCATAATGAATTAGGAGGGAACTGGGGTAAGGTTTCTTATCAGCACAGAAGCATGTAACAGAGGCCACAAGTAGCATACAAAGCTTTGGTGTTGCTTAGACAAGATGCTAAGAAGTGACATTTTAGAAAGAGGTCGAGCTGAGCAGCACCTGCTGTCCACACAGCGAGAAGGGCACAGTCCCCCTCGGTGGACCTGAGTGGGCCAGGCCAGAGGCCACAGGCTGCCCTACAGACTGCACTGCAATAGGGTTTCCATGACACTTCAGTGGATGCATTAGCCTTTTCTTATAACAGTGACATTAATTCCTCTAAGCACCTGAGTATCAGCCACTGACTTGAATAGCTTGTTTTTGCTTAAAGTTGGAGGCTGTCGCTCAAAGGTTTCCACAGGCAGGAAAAAGCAAGCAGTTCCCAGGACAGATGGGAGGCCACCAGCTAAGGGGAAAACTAGGGAAAGTCAGCTAAGGGCACAGCAGGAAGTGAGAGGAACCAAAGATGGCTAATGCTGCTTTGTGAGGATCTTGCTCTGGGGCTCTATAATGCATGATTTAAAAAAGACAAAAAAAAAAGGAACTGTCTGGCAAACACAGGGTCCTAATTTCAACCCCCAGTACCACAAAAAAAGTAGAGAGGGAGGGAGGGAGGGAGGGAGGGAGAGAAACAGAGAGAGAGAGAACACGAATGAACTGAAAAGAAGCCTAGGATGATCCCGTAAATAGAGATCCACCAGTGAGATCCTCACTCTAACTGCTTTGAATGGAGCCAATCCATTTCCCAGTCCTTTACAAAATGAAAATGCATTGCCTGGTGAGGGACAATGTTGGGCAAATAGCATACACACCGTAGGGAGGGACTTACTTAAGGAAGGTTCCTGCATGAATTTTATCTTTATTTTTTTCACTGGTGGGGACAGAACTAAAGGCCACATGCATAGCAGGCAAGCACTATACCACTGAGCTACATCCCAGCACTCACTGACTGTAATTATCCTGCTATATACCACTGTTTCCCTTTTTGTGTCTCCTCCAGGGTAAGAGTCAGAGCATCACACAGACACGGCGGCATCTGCCTGTCATCCCAGCACTCAGAAGGCTGAAATAGGAGGATCACTGCAAGCCTGGCCTACACTTTGAGTTCAAGGCCAGCCTAAACTACATGGTAACATTCATCTCAACAAACAAAGAACAGGGGGCTGAGGAGATAGTTCCGAGGCACAAGTGCCTGCCTGGCAAGTGCAAGGTTATGAGTTTGAACCCTGGTGCTGCAAAAAGCAAAGAACACAGGGCTGGCAAGATAGCTCAGCAGACTAAATGCCTGCATTGGCCAAGTGCAGAGACCAGGGTTAAATCCCTGGTCCCACATGCCACACTGGCCCTGCTCCTGGGACACACTGAGATCGTGGTCAGAGTCCAGGCATAGTAACAGTAATCCCAGCGCCAAGGAGGCTGAAAACAGAAAGATCACTGTAAGGCTGAGCTGTGTAGTTTAGCGCTGTACCAAACACATAAAGGGGGGCAGTGACAACATAAGGAAACACTCCTTTGCCAACTACTCCGCTTACTCCTTCATCCACAGTGCTCACAGTCACTAAGCTGCTCTTCAGGGCAGCGCAGGGCAAGACTAGAGCACTTCCAGGGCTGAGGCCTGGGGAGCACACACTCGAGACAGGCAGAGGTGCTGGGGTCTACCTTCAGCCCACCTTTCATCTCCAGCATTATGGACTCAGGCACGTCGTCGCCCTCCACCTCCTTCCTCAACTCCAGCCTCTTCTTCCAATCTTCCTCATTAGGGACGATCACCACTACCTTCCTTGAGAAAGTCTTGAACAACAATAGCTTCCGCCGTTGGCCAGAGTTGTACACATTACACTAGATACAGGAGGAGGAAGAGACATTTAGGAATGAAAACCACCATTCAGGCTGGGGAGATGTATCAGTGGCTTAAGTGCCTGCCTGGCAAGTACAAGGTCTTGAGTTTGATCCCTGATAGCACACACACAAAAAAAACCCCACCATTCAATGTCAACCAAAACTGTATCTTTTACAACTGGAATACCAGATAAGGGGTTCGATATGCCCAACTGCCTTTTTTAAAAAACAAAAACAAACAAACAAAAAAAAACTTTCCATGATGCCCATCAAAGGAGAACTGCATAAAAAAGATGCTTAGTACTGTCTGCCTAATGAGAAGCTAAGAAACACGTATTTTCACATATAAGAAAATATGTACACAGGGGCCCGGCAGGATGGCTCAGTGGTCTAAAGCGCCTGCATAGGAGAGCTTAGGCGGCTGCAGGGACCGCGGTTCAATCCCCAGCACCACATGCTGCGCCAGCCCTGCCCCTCAGGGCAGGCTGAGCCGGCCATAAAACAAAACAAACCAAAGTTCTGAAACAAGAAAAAAAAAAAAAAGAAAATATGTACACATAAGATAGTTCACATACTAGTATGTATGTCTTAGTTCATTGACAAGGTTTGTGCTAATATTCTCTGGACAATTAAATGCCTATTTTGGGACCAGGGATATAGCTCAGTGGAATAAGTGTCTGCCTGGCAAGCTCAAAGTCCTGAGTTCAATCCCTGGTACCACAAAAAAATAAATAAATAAATAAATAAATAAAGCCTATCTTTTTATACTTTGACTAGTTTAAAGATAACAATGTATAATATGTTAACCACTGTTACCCCATACCTTCTTTTGAAGCGTTTTTCCTCTTTTAAGATAAAAATACATGATAGGTATGACTTATTCACCACTAAAACAAATTTACTGAAACAAAGGGACTTATACAAGATCATAGATCTTGCAAGTAGAATCTGGCATCAGAGCTAGGCGTGGTGGCGCACCCCTGTAATCCCAACATTCAGGAGGCTGAGACAGGAGTATTGGTGTGAGTTTGAGACCACCCTGGGCTACAAAAGTGAGCTCAAGGCCAGCCTGAACTGCATAGTGAGACCATCTCAAAAAGACAAAAAAAGGGGGCCCGGTGGGATGGCTCAGTCATCTAAAGCGCCTGCTTGGGAAAGCTTGGGCGGCTTCAGGGACCCCGGTTCGATTCCCGGCACCACATGCTGCGCCAGCCCTGCCCTCTGTGCAGGCTGAGCCAGCCATAAAAAATGAGTGAATAAACAAATAAAGGTTCTGAAACAAGAAAAAATAAATAAATAAATAAATAAATAAATAAATAAATAAAAAACCCAGAAAATCTGGTGCTAGCTCTAGTCTACATTTCTATCATCTCTATGTTCTATTAATAGTATAATTGTAGGGGCCTAGCGGGATGGCTCACTGGTCTAAAGCGCCTGCTTGGGAAAGCTAGGGCAGCTTCAGGGACTGCGGTTTGATCCCCGGCACCATATGCTGTGCCAGCCCTGCCCTCGGGGCAGGCTGAGCCGGCCACAAAAATGAGTGAATAAACAAACAAAGGTTCTGAAACAAGAAAAAATAAAATAAATAAAATAAAATTTAAAAATACAAAAAAAAAAAAATAGTATAATTGTAGGGCCTGGCGGGATTGCTCAGTGGTCTAAACCGCCTGCTTGAGAAAGCTTGGGCAGCTTCATGGTTCGATCCCCGGTACCACATGCTGCGCCAGCCCTGCCCTCGGGGCAGGCTGAGCCAGCCATAAAAATGAGTGAATAAACAAACAAAGGTTCTGAAACAAGAAAAAAACAAGTAAAATAAAAAATTCTTGCCGGATGTGGTAGCTCACGCCTGTAATCCCAGCACTTGGGAGGCTGAGGCAGGAGGATCAGTGTGAGTTTGAGACCAGCCTGGGCTACAAAAGTGAGCTCAAGGCTAGCCTGAACTGCATAGCGAGACCCTGTCTCAAAAAGACAAAAAATAAAATAAAATAAATAAAATAAAATAAAAAATTCTTCAAAAATACAAAAAGTACAGTTGTATATTCTCAACTTGAAACACCAATAAGGCTACCTCTATAATATTTAAAATAATCATCGGAGGGGCCGGGGAGATAGATCCATGGCGTAAGTGACTGCCTAGCAAGCGCAAGGTCTTATGTTCAATCCCCAGTACTGCTAAATAAATAAATAAATACGATAAGCAGAACTACAGTTGGATGTGGTGGTGAATACCTATAATCCCAGCATTTGTGAGGCTGAGGCAGGAGGGTCATCATGTGTCCCAGCACAGGGTATACAGTGAGTTCCACCCAGAATGGTTTTTTTTTTTTTTTTTTTTTTTTTTTTTTTTAGTACAGGTTTATAGGATTTACATGGTCTCACTACACAGATCAGACTCGTAGTGATTCTCCTGTTTTCAGCCTCCCAAGCACTGGGATTATAGGCACGCACCACCACGTCCAGTCTCAGTTGCTCTCTCAGCATATCCCCGGAGCGGGGTCGGCATGGAAGGCTGGGGATTGAACCTCTGATCCCTGCGTCTGCCTAAGCAGACACTTTAATTTGCTAGATTATCTGGCTGGCCCTCTACCTTGAATTGTCTAATAAGACAGGATTACTGTCTTCCCCCAAAATCACCTTAACTAGCCAGGCGTGTTACTTTTAGAGTTTAAGAACAGCCTGTACTACACAGCAAGATGCTGCCTTTTGTGCCTGAATTCAGTCCTTCTTCATATATGCACCTCAATTTAAATGAAATTTTCTTAGGTAGCAAATACTCATCTCCGTATCATCTTCTGAAAAGTCAAGTTTCTTTTGTTTGAATACCTGATCAAGAATGAAGTTTCTCTTTGTCCGAGAAGCAATCTGGACCAGCTTACTAAGGCACTGGGAGGCTTGCTGAACTAAAAGATCACGACTTTTGGGGTCCATCTCTGGCTTCTCAAGCCCCTTCATCTGTGAATGGAAAAGGCACATAGTAGATGGCAGTAAGTTCAAGCAAGAGATTGTTGCCACTTTATTTTTTATTTATTTATTTATTTTTTTTGTCTTTTTGAGACAGGGTCTCGCTATGCAGTTGAGGCTGGTCCTGAGCTCACTTTTGTAGCCCAGGCTGGTCTCGAACTCGCACCAATCCTCTTGCCTCAGCCTCCCGAGTGCTGGGATTACAGGCGTGAGCCACCACGCCCGGCTATTTTTTATTTTTTAAAACTGTTGTTTATTTATTTTATGGCTGGTTCAGCCTGCCCTGAGGGCAGGGCTGGCGCAGCATGTGGTGCCAGGGATCGAACTGCGGTCCCTGCAGCCGCCTAAGCTTTCCTAAGCAGGTGCTTTAGACCACTGAGCCATCCTGCCGGGCCCCAGAGATTGTTGCCACTTTAAACACCACATCTATCACCTTCATTCGTTCTTCTGGCTCATCACTGTAACACTATTCCTTGCAATATCATTTCCAGTCAACATGAATAGATCCTAAATTTTATCAAATTTCAATATACTGGGGCTGGGGAGATAGCCCTGTGGCACAAGTGCCTGCCTGGCAAGTGCAAGGTCATGAGTTTGAACACTGGTCCTGCCAAAAAAAAAAAAAAAAAAAAATCTCCAAAAAAAATTTCTTCTTCTTCTTTTTTTTTTTTTTTTTTTGCGGGACCAGGGTTCAAACTCACGACCTTGCATTTGCCAGGCAGGCACTTGTGCCTCGGAGCTATCTCCCCAGCCCCCAAAATTTCAATATACAGCAGGAAAAAAAAAGAAAAGAAAATCCACCTAAACACATGCAGAAAATAGCTCCCTTCTCTTACTTGTGGGCTCCTTCTCCCCAGATACTCAAGATTAACTCCTGATGGAACACAGCTGAAGTATGTCTTAGTCCCCCAAGCAAGCACCCCTCTGAGCTCTCCCTTCCCTTACCCTCATCTGACTGAGCACAGCCTCAGCTCCCAGGACGTTGTATCTTTTCTCAGGGTTTTCTTTTGCATATTTCAATGCCCACTGGGTCTTTCCAGATCCAGGTAGTCCCACCATCAGAATTACCTACAAGTAAACAGTCACCAATGCAGTGAAAGTAAGTGTGAGTCAATTTCTAAGATCCCATTTAAGCCAGGTATGGAGGGAATACCTACAAACCCAGTTACCAGAAAGGTCTAGGTAACACAGTGACACCCCATCTCAAAAACACAACCCCCCAAACCGGCTGAGGAAGAATACCCCCCACCCCACCTGTTTGTAATGCTTTGAGGAAAGACTGGGGAACTTACCCACCCACCATCCCAAAGCAGGAACCCCAAGCTGGCGCACCTCACACTCCTCTCCAGTCTTAGGTGGGACCGCAGTGCGCACGCGCTCCTCCACAGGCACAGCATGGATGAACACAAACTCTTCGGGGGGTGGAAAGAACGGCTCCTCCTTCTGACCAAAGTTTAATTCTATAACACAATTTTTGCAGAGAACATGGGGCAGGAGGGCGCGGTCTGCCAGGGAGTCCTTGCTGATCCGGAATGCCACACCTAGATCTTCTCCATTCTTGGAGAAGGAAAGCTCTATTTCTTCAGTCTCAAAGTTCTACAGGGACAAAGGACAAGAGCACTTAGGGGCTGATGGGGCTTCAGGCTGGTCAGTTTTATCCTTTGTGAGACGTGCCGCTGTGCAGCACAACGAAGCCAGCTGTGTACCAAATGACAAAGCAGCAGCGTTGGGCGCAGACACTGAGGCCTCCCAGCACAAACCCACCGTGCAGAAACACTTACAGCAAAGCAGCCAATGACATCACTTTCCCCAAAAGCCTGGCCGAACTCTTCAAACTGGCCATTCTCTGCCTTGAGTCCGCGTCCATCAAAGCCATAAGAGAATTCATCCTCACCTGAAAAAGGCAGTACATTGGTTACCCATGCCCAAAGATCTCTGAAGAGTAACCCACATCAGATCAAATGCAGGCAAAGAAGTTATAAAATAACTTTACCCAGCTGAGGACAGGAAAAATCAACGGACCACCCAACTCGGAGAAGAGACATCTCTGTGCAGCCTTCTTTCACTGGAAGATTCTGGGTTACCTGGCCAATCAGAAAGGAACTCAGGTTGTCTGACCAGTCAGGAACAGGGGGCGAGAAAGATGACATTTTTACGTAAGCTGAAACTGACAGCTATCACACTGAAACATCAGAACAGCAACTGTCAACCAAACTAACCAAACGCAAGCATTAATTTCTTCACCATTAGTACTAAGGTTATTACTAAAACAGGGCAACTATTCCTCTACTAAAACACTGATGGACAGGAACCCAATGTACAGATACTTAAAAGATGAATTCATAATTGAGTGGCTGTTCTGAGCTATACCTTGGCCTCGAAGCAGACTTTTCCCTTTGTTACTCCGTAAGTGCTCCTTGCCCCAGACCAGAGAGTGGGGAACTTTTCAGACAAGAGTGGCTGCCCTCCATAGCGGTCTTTGCTCACTTGGAAATGAAGATCTGAGGTGTCTGTAAGAAAGATAGAGCTGGTTTAGTGCAGGATCCAGCACTCCAGAGTCATAGCACAAGTATACCCAATGCCAAGAATAAGGGCCGAGCATGAGGACACTCAGGCTGGAAGTTCTAATTCCCAAAATGGATTTTAAGAGAGTAGTGAAAACCCCCAACCTTTTCATCCTATACATACACGTGTCCAGGTTCACAAGAGTCTGATCTTCCTCCTCCTCCTTTGCCTCTTCCTCAGGAGGTGGTGGGGACTTGGAGCTATATAGAGAAAAGTATATCCATGCAGCCACAGCACTCATCAAGCACTATCTGCGGGACACCACGTCCATGTTAAGCCACCAGTACACATCAAATCGCAGCAGACAGCTCCTTTAGCAAAGCAGAGGCTAACCCGCCCTTCCCTCTAGACACCACGCAGTGTGTGGGACAGCAGAGCCAGAGGCACCACTGTTGCAGGAAGGCCCGTGGCCTCACCGGCTGTGGTGAGCCTCTTCTCGAAACTCATAATATGCACGGCCATGCTCATCTTTCTCATCCCGCTGTCTCTTCACCCCTCGACGCTCACCATCCGAGCCTGCTGGCTTTGACTTTTCACTGTCTTGGTCATCCCCTACAAAACCAGAGAGATAATCAGCAGTTTCTCTGCATAGTGTGGAACAAGCTCAGAACCAACAGAAACTAAATGCAGACCTGAGCACACCAATCACAGCAGTGTATACCCACCACACTCAGAGCACACTTTATTCCCATATATTACTAGCCTATCACCAGCTAGATTTGGGGGTGTGGAGGCTTATTCAGCAGTTGATAAAAACTGGACAGTTTAGCCAGGCATAGTGGTACTCTCTGCAGTCCCAGAACTGGGGAGGTGAAGGCAGCACTGCCATGCTTTTGAAGCCAAACTGGGCTATGTAGCGAATTTGAGGCCAGCATAACTATGTACATGGCAAGACCCTGCCTCAAGAAATTTTTGGTTTTTTCATTCTAAACTTTTCTACTTAATCAGGTCAAACTTGTCAACTTCCCACTACTATGATGTAAACGGTCCCTAAAAAAATCTTTAGGGTTAATCTGACCCACTAGATCGGATTGAAAGTAGGCACTTAATACATATTTCCTAACAACTTTCCATAGGGTCATAATATGGAAGCCTCCAATTTTCTTTCTGTTTGTCTTCCCTGCATTAAAATATACAAGCACCCATGGCTTTACTTACATGGTAAATGAATTCAAGTGCATGATAGACACATACATTTTAATCAGAAATTTATGGAAAGTTGCAAGGCCAAACAGTGAAGTCACAAGAAACCCCTAAGGTTTTCTTTTCTTTTCTTTTTTTTTTTTTTTTTTTGGTGGGACCGGGGTTCGAACTCACGACCTTGCACTTGCCAGGCAGGCACTTGTGCCACGGAGCTATCTCCCCAGCCCCTTAAACCCCCAAGTTTTATTACATCTTGACATAATTTAGGACAGGTGAACACACTGAGTAACTTTTTCTGGTGGCAATAACAGGAACCACCAAGCTCCATTTCCAGCCCATTTCTGACTGGTCTGCAACTTGCAAGCCTCCTGCTTCAGCATTGCAACCAGATCAGATTTACAGGTGTGCACCACGGAATCAGGGATGCAATGTTTTTACAAAAGGGAAAAGTATTCTCTCAGACTTTAATATTTTACAACAGCAAAGTGTTTTCAATAACTATCTTTAAAAAACAGTCCTTTATCCTTAAGAGTTTTTTATCTGATATTTGGAGCACACACGAGTTAAAGGTTATGTAACGGGATTTTTGTTCTAGGACATCAAACCAAAAAATCTGCAAGTTGCATGTGGTTGCTATAAAGCAGGTTCCCGTTACGCCAAGATGCTCGATATCACCCTAGAACATAGCTTACAGAGAGAACGTGGGTAACTCTGCAGCAACGATTGGAGGTAATTCTAGGTTCCCTTTCTACTCTTAGATGGATACAGGCCATACCAACTCTACCTCGCTACCAAAACAAAGAAAAAAGGTCACCAAGGTTCCGGGGCGTCGCTGCACCACCTCTTCCAAAAGGCCCTCGGTGGGCTCTGAGGAACCTCGACCTTGTTTTCAACCCAACAAGGCAGACCTGCCCAATTACGCAGCAAGTCTAGTGTGCTCACACGGCGCCTCAGTGAAAAGATCAACACTTAATCACAGGACACGGGCGACGTAACTAAGTTGTAACGGAAGCCCAGGAGACAGCTTCGCCTTCCCGGGTTAACCATTAAGCCCAACGCTCCAGAGAAGAGAACAGGGCGAGCGGATCGCTCAACGCTCAATCACTTTATGATGGAAGCTCCAGCCCCGAGCCTGCCACCCGCCAGTCCCTCTGCACCCGCTAGGCTGGGTAAGGGATTCAGGCGCGGGCGACGGCCGCTCCACAGGTGGCTCCCAGCGGGCTCGTATCGCCTTCCCGCGAGAGCGGGGCCAGGGCCAGGGCTAGGCTCGGGGAAAGGCACCAACGATCGGGACACAGAGGCTGCCCTCGGCCACTCACCTGGCTCCTCCGCCGGGCCGCCACCCCCCGCCTCGTCTCCGCTCCGCTCCTCGTCCCCGCAGTCTTCGCCCTGGCCCGGGTCCGGCTCCTCGCCACCGTTCACGCCGCCCGGCTCAGCCGCCGCCGCCTCCTCCTCCTCCGCCTCCGCCTCCCCCGCTGGCGCCTCGCTCGCCCCGGGCCCTGGCTCGGCCTGCGCGGCCGCCTCCTCAGGACGTTCGGAGACCGCGGCGCATTCAGGGCGCTCGGAGCCCGTGCCCGGCGGCGGCTCCTCATCTTCATCCTCCAGCAGCGCCTCCTCGTCCTCCTCTTCGTCCTCGTCCTCGTCCTCGTCCCCGCCCGCGACACCGCTCGCAGCCGCTGCAGGCCGCGGCTCTGCCTGGCAGGCCCCGCCGGGCCCGGGCGCGCCGCCGGCCTCGTCCTCCAGCATCTCGGCGTCCAGCGCTTCCTGCAGTCGCTGCGCCAGATCCATCTTGAGTCCTCGAGAGTCCAGGCCGCGCCGCTGCAGCTCCGACCGCAGCTCGGTCACTTTCAGCCGCTTCACCTCCATCGCCGCCTCCCGCCGCCTCCTCCCCTGCGAGCAGCCGGCCGCGCCGCACCGCGCAGGCGCCGCTGCCCGCCTCCGCCTCCCGCGCCGGCGCGGGGCCGCGCGAGCGACTGAGTCTCCGCAGCGAGGTGGCAGCGTCGCCTTCCTCCTGCGCTCCCCCCGCAGCCTGCAGGGCTCAGAACGACGAGACAGGGGGCGAGTTCTCTCCCGGCTCCTCGGTTTCGACCGCTAGCGGGCTTGAACGACGGAGGCCCCAGCCACTTTCACCCGTCTCCCCCCTCGGAGCGCGGGCCAATCAGAGCCGGCAGTTTTACCGCGCAGCCGCATCACAGCCCAAACGGGCCGGCCTGGCTGTGGCTCAAGTGCCTCGTAGCCCGGAAGTGTGTATGCGCCCGGCTTTCCGTACCTTAGCCTAGACCTCTGCGCAGGCGCTGTGCGCGTGCTCCGCAGCCTCGCGCCTCCCCCTGTGTTGATCACTTCCGGTCTTGGAAAGCGTCTGGTCGCTGCAATATTCTGTACAGTCAGCAGCCTTGTGGAACAAGAAAAGCTGGAGGGAAACTGCTGCTAACATGAAAACTTACTAATAATTGTTTCGGCTACTTGTTGGCAAAAGAGCCTTTCAGAACCCAAGAATACAGTAATCTGTCTTCTCGCTCAACGGTTCAACTTCTACCCAGCAACAGACTCCCGGACCCCGCCTTTTCCCCCGTCATTGGCCAGCTTGAGTTGTCACCTTCTGCGCTGATTGGTCCACCTTGATCGGCTGGATTTTTCCAATTGGCGAGCAGTCCTAGGGGGAGATGGTTCCTCCAGAAGTGCCTGGCGGTGCCCGCTATGATTGGGCGCCATGGCACAGTGCGCGAGACCCTTTAGTTACACTGCTAGAGGCCGGACAGTTCGGCCCCGCGCTGCGCGCAGGAGCCGCAGTCCAAAGGAGACTTCCGGGTTCGGGTTCTGCGGAGGCAGGAAGGGGCGGGCGCTGGCGAGCTCGAAGCTCCGTCCCCCGTGCCTCCGCTCCATCGCTCCTGCTGGCCGGGACACAGGCCTCCTCTGCCTCTGCCCAGCATGCAGCGTGGACGCCAGCGAAGGCTTGGTTGAAGAGACCGCAGGCGCGCGTCTGGGATTCTCGTACGCAGGAGGCAGAGGCAGGAAGATCGCAAGTCCTTTCCCACCTGGACAGTTTAGCAAGACTGTTTCACGTAAAAAATAAAAGGCTGGGGTCTAGATCAGCGCGGAGACCCTGGTTCCGTCTTCAGTGCTAGAAGAGGAAAGAAAGGACCCGAAAGAGCTAGGACGGGGCAGCCCCGCCGCCTCGGCTGAGCGGTTGGCCCCGTGCGCACCCCCGCGTCGCCTGAAACCGCCTCGCGGTCGCCATGGAGGCGCGGCTACAGGAGGCGCAGCTGCTGAAGGAGCAGGGCAACCAGCGCTATCGCGAGGGCCGGTTCCGCGCTGCCGCCGGCAGGTACCACCGCGCACTGCTGCAGCTGCGGGGTCTGGAGCCCGTGCCCGTCCCGGTCCCCGACCTGGGCCAGCGGGCGCCCGCGCTCACGCCCGCGCAGGAGGACGCGCTGCGCACCACGCAGACCGCCTGCTACAACAACCTGGCAGGTGGGGACCGCGGGACGGGCAGGTCGGCCACGCGGGCGGTGCGGGGTGCCCCTTAGCCCCTCCAGCCTCTGCCGCAGGGCTGACAGCCCCGAGGTGCGAGCCCCGTGAATGTGTTCTCAGCGTACAGAGCAGACGCGAAGGAAAAGGTTAGTGTTGGGAAACTAGTCTAGGATTCATCTGGTAGGGGGATCACTTTGGGATGGTTTTTGAAGTCTTCTTTTCCGTATAAGCCAGGTGACTAGGGTAAGGTGTTACCCCATCTCCAGCTGGCATTAGATGCCAAGATATCACCAGGCTTAGGCTGCTAAACGTAGCTTCTGTGACAGACGGAATTACCCTGGCGCCAATAAACTCACTGGCAGACACTTGACAGTCCAAGTTGAGGCTGTGGAAATTATTGGGATACCTTTCTCAAGAGGTATAGCCGGGCGTGGTGGCGCACGCCTGTAATCCCAGCACTCGGGAGGCTGGGGCAGGAGGATCGGTGCGAGTTCGAGACCAGCCTGGGCTACAAAAGTGAGCTCAAGGCCAGCCTGAACTGCATAGTGAGACCCTGTCT
>PVJA010041808.1:0-17676 GCA_004027025.1 Myocastor coypus | reverse complement strand
AAAAAAAAAAAAAAAAAAAACGGATGTTAGGGCCAGTGATAGAAGTCAGTGGCATAAGTGCCTGCCTCACAAATCCAAGGTCCTGAGTTCAATCCCTGGTATGGGGGGGGGGAAATCAGGTATTGGAGAGACAGTCACTTTTTTACACCCTTCCAATTGGTATCAATTTTTATAGTTTAGCTATAATTTTATATTAAAGAGGGTAAACACAAACAAAACAATAAAAGCAATGCAAAGTTTCAAAACAGGATGATAGGGAATTAACAAACGTTGCTATATTATATAATGTTATCTTCAAAGTAGTTGCTCAGACTACCAGATATAAGTATGTAATATTGATCAAACAGTTAAAAATTAACTGTTCCTTTCAATAAGACAAAAGAAATCCATAGTATAATTATCTTAATTATCTGTGTATGTTTGTATACCCCTTCCTTCTTTTCTCCTTTTACCCATCCCAGTTGTACTTTCTTTTTTTAAAAAAAAAAAGATAAGCATAACAATGAAACTGAGTTTCAAAACAAATTATTGGGATAATCACTGTAGTTGATATATTGTGTAATGATTATGTATTGTTGTCTTCCTAAGAGTTATTCAGAGTAGCTTTGGCATTAGATATTGTCCACACAATATTAGAACTAAGAGAAGCTAGCTATATAACAATCTTAACTGTCCTGTATATACATAATTTTTCCTTTTCTCCCTTCTTCATTTCCCCTTTCTCCATCACACTTTTTCTTTTCCTTACCCATATCAATTTTTAATATAAACTTTAAAGGCAAGAAAAAGCCCTGTCATTAATGTATATATCTAAAAGGAGTAAGTACCCAAACAGCCCTGTTTTTTTACATGACCTACAAAAGTACCTATTAAAGAATATTCACAGAAGCTTTACTCATAGTGAGCAAAAATAGGAAAAAATTCATCAACAGGAGACTGGATAAATAATCTGTGCTCTATCCATACACTTGGGTATCACCCTGAAATATAAAGGAATAAACTCCTAATGCATACTGCAACATGGATGAACATGGAATACAGTACAAGTGAAAGAATCTAAATGTATTACAAGTAAAAAAAATAATAATGAATGGCATGAACAAGTAAAACTAATCTGCATCTTAAAAGTTAGAATAGTGGTTACTTCTGGGAAAAGGTATTACCAGTATTGGGGAAGGAACACCTGGGAAATTTCCACAATAGAAAAATTACTCTCTATCTTTATTAGAATGGTAGTTATATGCATATGTAAATTAAACTCACTAATCTATACTCCTAAAATGTATGCATTTCATAGTGGGTAAATCATTACTCAGTTTTTTAAAAAAATCCAAAGCAAATGATATACAGATATTAAATATAGCTAGAAACTTCAATGAAGAATTTTGTTATTGCAGCAATGCCTATGATATGCAATGCTGGTGCTAATATTTCTCTCACCTATGTCATAATTTGTAAAATAATATTTTTATGCTTTCTTCTGCATCATATAATTTAATAGAAATCGATGAGAACTTTTTTTTCAGAAGGTTGTTTCAGCCAGGGCAGTATACAGAAGATTAAGTAAAATCCCCCATTGGTAAATAGTCTCAATTTTAAAAATCAGAAGCTAAGGAAGCAGTTTTTTATCCTCAAAATCTTGCCAGGAATCTTGAGACAGGCGTCCTTTTATGAGACCTACTGAACTGTACAATGACTGTTGGAACAATAGTTGCCCTATGCTCAAGTTGCTTCCTTTTCAAATTAAGTCTTGGCTGGAGTGAATAATTTATAATGAGTCTTGTTTAGAAGAAAAATACATAGTCTATACCTGATTGAGTGCCTCTTTCAGCCTTTTAAAATGCAATAAAGCAATTTAGTAATCTAAAATTGTTTTCCCAAGCAAACATTTAATTACTGCACAATTACCCAGACCATGCATCTGAACTGGCACTTGTTATCTCTTTAGCAAGAATAATTTGAAAATGAAACTGTTTGAAGAATCATATTCCAGTTGTGCACAATGGCTCAGTGGGTCTCTTGACTACTTCTCACATTTTTTTAATCACAGTAAAGCAAATTAGAATTTCAAAGGAAGTTATTGCAGCATTGCTTATGGGTTTTTTTGTTGTTGTTTCTCAACAGGCTAAAAGAACTTGATGAAAGCTTGATTTATTATTGTTATGTCAGAGTTCAAGACCACTAGCTGAGCTCAGCAGAGGCAATCTCACTAACACGGGTTCAAGAAGCCAGGCTGGGAAAAGGATATTCCAGTAATCTTTCATATTTTATCAAAGTACAAATGCATTAAGCACATTAAGCCACAATATCAAGACCTGAAAAACTTTTAATTCACAGCTGTTTATAGGTCATTAGAACATTTTAATTGAAGGATAGTATTGGAAAGCAATAACTTTTCAAGGCGGAATTAGAGACAGATCTAACAATAGATCCTAGGGAGAACTTCAGATACATTTCTCACCCTATGACTTTGTTCCAGGTTTGCTGAAGTAGTGTTTCAGATGAGGTCCTCAAAGACCAAACTCCAGGACTTGAATTTGTGCACCAGAGAATAATTAAGGAAGAGCTCTCCAGAGATACGATAAGGGTAAAAGGAAAGGAGGACAGGGAACGGGGAGAGCATGGTCTCAGAATTCTAGAGGTCTCAGCTCATGTGGGAAGATCAGAAGAGTAAATCTGACCTTAAGGCATGAGAACACCAATCAGCCATTAGCTGATGGGCCTGGGATAGAAGTAGGGAAAGATGAACTCTCTGTACCTTTAGGTTCTCTTCTAGTGTCTTAATATTGGCTGCAGTAACTCCAAGGACAGACTTTGGGAAAAAGTTGAAGACACTTATACATTGGTAAATATCTAACAAGTGAGTGGAGGTTTGGGAAAGCCTTAATTTGTAGCATTTTCTCATTTCTGTACTACAGATACTCCCACCTTGACCAATGTCAAAACACTGACTTAGTAACACTGAATCTGGAGGAGTTGGGAGGAAAATCATGATAATATCACCATTACCTAGAATTTCTAATATGCAAATATAGTAAATATAAATGTTCTCAAAAGAATAATCGTGTGTAGCAAAAATAATTCAGTATATTATTTTTGTAATATATTTTATTGAAAATTTATACAATATTCATTATTCACATAGATATCTTCTAGGAAGTTGCTGCAAGCACTGAATTATCTCATATTGAATCAATGCTTCTAAAGGAAATACAAACTTAGATTTCTATGAGCTTCTGAACAAAAAATTTCATCCACATTGATATATATCTTTGTTTCATGTGTATTTCTATTTAGAGACACCTATTTAATATATATATTGCTGATTCATTAATAATGAACTCATGGCCAGTAGCACTATGACTCATGACCAATAGCCTGAAAGAAACATATAATATATTTTATTGAAAATTTGTACAATGTTCATTATTCACAGTTGATATCTTCTAGGAAGATAAAGCACATCAGACCCTTTTTGTGCTTAGGAACACCAGAAATCTCTTTAGAACTATGCTTGGGACACATTTTAAACAGTAAAATTACCCCAAACCACAAAAATGTGAAAAACCTCACACTAAATATACCACACAAAGACTTTTTTTATAGTATGAGAGCTGAAACAAAATAGTCTTGTTCAGCCTCAGCTGAGAGGATGAACACGAGGCAACTCAAATTTTTCATGATTCTGCACATGCACATGTCCACAAATCACCCCATATATTGACTTAGGGGCTAAAGAATTTATAGCAGGCAGGAAAATTAAAAGAAATCTATATCAGTGAATAATCAGTCAAACAAGGAACTATATTTTGTGTATGTGTTTTAATTTTTAACTGTAAAAACAAAACAAAAGCAAAAACAAAAAGTGGAATAGCATATAAGATGTATGTACATAATAAAGTCTGTGTTTAACAACCCACTGGAAGCATTCCTGAAAATGTAACACTCCACTCCTATAAGCCTGTATGAGCCAGCTCCTGGATAACACAGACAAAGCTAACTCCACTAGGCTAGAAACTCATACAAAGCAAAAGGTTTGTCTTTTTTCGCTTTATTACTCCAGCATCTAGCACAATGCCTAGCTCATGACAAGTAATCTGAAACTACTAATGCGCACATGAGTACAAGTTCCTTCTTTTTGTTACTATTATAGCAAAATTACAAACATACTGATAAAAATTTTATGATTGCAAAGTACCTTCCTATTTAAAGGTTGTTTGCGTCACATCTGAAGGTTGTTTTTACAAAATTTGGTGATCCCCTACTATACATTTACAAAAAAATGAAGCACTGAGATTAGATGATTTCTCACAGACGACAGAATCAATTTAGGAAGAGAAGACTCAAAATTGTTACATCTCAAATTCCACTGCATTACACTAGAATTAGTTATATCCTTTCACTTACTGACAGTGTAAACAGCAAATATATCCATGCCATATGTGTACATAGTTCCCACATTTGCTTCAAAGGTTTCAGGTGAATAAGTCACTAATCTATCCAACAAACAAACAACAAGAAGAACCAACCCAAACAGTAGCAACTCTTGAGCCACTGATGGTACAAAATATGGTATTCTGGATTCTAAAGATCTCAAATACGCTGTTGAAATACAAATCTTTTAACCACAACAATCTTGGTAGAACTAATTTTTAGTAAAATGTTACTAAAATGTATTATGTACAGAAGATTGCTGAGATATGTACTCTGTGACCTTTGTACATTTCTAGATACTCAAGTGATAGAAATGTTTGTGCAAGCTCCTGCTATCTCCTTAATCATATTTCCTTTAAGAGCAACTTATTTCCTGTGCATGTCCACACACCACAAGTTATCTGTTTTACAAATTTTCAGATGTTTTCTCTTTCACTTACAGTTATGTCTACCAAAAAAAAAAAAAAAAAAAAAAAGAAAGAAAGAAAAGGAAACACTTTCAACTGCTTTGCATTTCGTGTGAGTAGACAACACAAGGGCCATATCAAGATTCAAAGTCTAATTAGCCAGTATAACTTACTAGTTAAATAATATAATTGTATAACACAACCTCTATGCTTTTATAAAACATAAAATTCAAATCACACAAAAATGAATCTGGAACTGCCAACAGCCTCCACGTCAGTGATGTCATAATTCAGAAAGTGACTTCATTCTCAGAAATTCCAGATCAAAACAAAAAGTGCCTAAAATAGTACCTAATTTATAATAGATACTCAAAAAATAGCTTAGTAACTAACCAGAATCAGATATTGCTTCTTCATGAGAATAAGAAAGCATGTATGCTCACTATATAGAAGGTTTTCCTTGGCTCTTGCCTTGGCTATAAAGCCAGCCACCTATCAGCTTGGCTACATTCCGGAAGAAGCTTACTAATTTTTGGCAAAGCACATAAGCACAACTGGGTGCCAACATCCCTAGACTATGTTAATCAATAGTTACAGCTTTACTCCTTTTATACAGAGGACTCAGATATTGGCAAGCCCTGGACTCAACTTATCAATAAGAAAGACTTAATACATCACTCTAAAATTTGGCTAGGAAGTGTCAAAAACCTTCCTTTAAGAGGTCAGCCCTGTGACCCAGCAATTCTACATCTTGGGTTTCATTTTCAGAAATAAAGAATTAATGTATGAAAAAAAAAAAAAAGAATTAATGTATGAAGAGCTTCCACAGATGTTTAGCTAAAATGCAAAGAATGTACTATTTTCTTGACAAATGATAACAAAGGAGATTTTCAAGAAATATAAGTAGTCACTAATTATAGGAAATAAGTGCACTGGTTAGATAATATTTTCAACCATAAATTAACTGGAAGAACTGAAAACATTAGCAATGCCCACTATTCTCAAGAACATGGGGCAATGGATTGGGAAGATGGAAATTAGTACTCAAAATTTCAGGGATCAGGTGCAATTCACCAAGCTTACATCTCTACGCATGTATCACACAGAAATACCTACACACATTCAAAAATGTGTTGGTGCAAGAATATTTATTGTGACTGTCATTTTTGTTATTGGAAAAATTAAAAACAATAGGCTTATTATCAGGAGAGCCTTTGCATTAATCATGTCATATTAATACAATGGAACAAAATACAGCCATTTAATGAAAGTAGCATATAGGTATCTCAATGTGGAACAATCACCATTACATGTTATTAAATGGGGAAAGTAACTTGCAAATAATGTATAATGTATGATCTCATTTAAGAAAAATCCACATAAAACAAATACATACTTGAGTATATATGTATAAGAAAAAGTCTGAAGGGACACACAGCTAACTGCTTGCAGTTGATGTTTTGAGGAATGTGAACAGAGTCAAAGTGAGGAAGCATTTTTGCATTTTTTGTGTATGTATTACATCATAATTTTGCAAGTGGAAAGGTATTTATGTACTATTAATGATTGTAAATCATTGTATTATAGATGATTTTATAAAACAACAAAAGCATGATAAAAATGTTGATTCATCTAAAATACTAGCTATTGGAAGGCATGAAAGGCAAGAGGGAAATTTTGAAAAAAACAAAAATGAAAAACCAAAGTGTGTATGCCAGAAAGTTCAAAGAACAACTGCTGACTCTAAAGTTAAAAATTGGCCATTGGAAGGATGAGTCCAGGAATCACAGGAAATCCTGTGACTGGGCTTCACTTAATCTGATCAAAATGTTTCTCTTCACTATTTTCTCTGTGGTAGGTTAAAGCTGTTCAGAAGTGCTTTACCACCCCTCCCATTCAGGGAGTCGATTTCCTCTCCCCTTGAGTCTAGTCATGCTCTCTGACTTGCTTTGACAACACAGCAGGCCAGAAATGACAATGTGCTTGTTGTGAGTCAAGCCTTTAAACATAAAACTTTTGAGAAAACTGAAAATTTCCACTCTCTGATTTTAAGAATCCTGACACTCCTGACACCACCATGGAAATACCTGGCTAGCCATGTGGAGAACTGAAGTCCCAGGCATAAGACCCTGAATAAGCCATTTCACCCAATTTACAGCCATTCAAGACATCCAGCCAATGACCTAGATATTGTGGAGTAGAAACAACCCATGTCTCTAACCTACAAAATCATGAGCAAGTAAAATAGATATTGTTTTAAACCACTAAGTTTGGGGGAAGTTGGTTGCATAGTATATGCAACCAAATTTCTGTTTTTCTTTCTCTCATCATTCCCACAACAATGAGAAGACATAACAGAGATTTGTAGTCTGACACAGTTGGCTTTTATTACATATCCTATATTCAAACTGCTGACCATGGAAACAAATTAACGTTCTGACCCAAAAGATCTGCCGTGCCAAACACTCAGACAGCTATCTTCCTAGAAACTTCCAACTAAGTGTTGTAAGAAAGCCAATAGTCCATGGGTGTTTTTGAGCTGGAAATAATCAGGTCATTATTGTATTTAGAAAACCAAATTGCCAGCCTCTGACATCACAAAAGGACTATATTTTTCTGGAACTTACTCTACAGAAATTCCTCCAAGGGCTGGACCCTTTGAGGGGTGAATATGTCCTGACTAATCCACCTAGTCCTTCTGCATGCTAGCCCAGGCTTAGACTAGCAGAGATAGGGAGTATCTGGGAGTCATTAAGGGTCTGAGGAAATCAGCAAATAAGAAGAGCTACAGGAGTGGGTGTGAGCAAAGCCATGGCCACTAGGGCTGGGTCCTGGGACAGAGCCTCTAACAGGACTTGAACCCAAAGAAATCTGGCTAATTGACTTTTCAAAAGAAAATGGGCAGTCACTGTCAAAATTAGCCCATTCTCAGACAGGAAGATTTTACTGCCCTAAACCTTAAAATTGTTTACTGCTAAGAGTCACAACTTCTGACATGCACATCTCAACTATTCACCATGGTCCAGAAATTAGAAAACACTGACTGTATCATCTAGATGAATGTACACAGATATTTCTCACTTCACACTCAAATAGAAATAAAATAACTGAATTGCTCTTTCCCATTTGGGGATATTTGGGCAAATAATTTACTAGGATTTTCTCTAGCTAATATAGACCTGAAGTTTGAAATCTCCCAAGAATAATTGCTATTTCTTCTATGCAAACAGACGTGAGTACCATATATTCTGTAACTAGGGCCTTGATATTCTATAGACACACAGTGGTTCTCAAACTATGGGTCACAACCCCAAGGGAGGTGGAATAACCAAAACACAGGGGTCACCTAAAGCCATTCCGAATCATAACTGTAGCAAAATTATAGTTTTGAAGTAGCCACCAAGATCATTTCTTAGTTTGGGGTCACCACAACATGAGGAACTGTATTGCGGGGTCACGGCATTAGAAAGGTTGAGAAGCACTGGACTAGCAGCATTAGCTAATTAAAATAACCAACTACCAGGCACAACACAGACTTGCTGCACTCTGGACCTTTTACTTAACATAATCCTCAAGAGGTTTGTGTACACACTAACACTGAGAAGCGCCAATCTGGGGAACCACATCCTTCGGATGTTACTCGAGGAACATCCAACTCTTCTTCTTGATCCCTCAAATCTTTGTGAGGTAAGAATCAGTTGTCATGGTCAGCGGTATAGCTCAGTGGACTAAGCACTTGCTTAGGTAAGCACAGGAGCCAGGGTTCAATGCCTACCACTGCATACTGCACCAGCCCTGCCCTTAGGCATGCTAAGCTGAGCAACGGATGTGGGTATGGTGGCACACACCTGTAATCCCAACATTGAGGAGGCAGAAATCAGGAGGATCACTGCAATTACTGAGACTCTGCCCCCTCCAAATAAAGAGTTTAAAAAAAAGAATCAGTTATCAATGAATATAAAAGTGGTTCTAAGAGTAAAATCCATGCCATGTAGATAATCATGCTGCTTCATACAGCAGAAATTAGTTAGATGTGGATAGGATTTTGCCCAATGGGTGCTAACAGTTACCCATTGGTTGAATTGTGCCCCTCAAAGTTTTGTTGAATTTCTAATTTCTTGTATATCAGAATACATCCATAATTTTAGTTACTGCTATACTCTCTCAGCAAATGGTTGGTTTACAAAAGAAAAGTATTAAATGAGAGTGAGAGACTAGGCAAAATGCCATAGGATTGACAGGCTACAATTTTGTATAACCTTAGATTTCTAAATGTATGTGTAAAAATGTGTAACTGTTTTTATAATATTCTATAGAGATTTATTAGAATATCAATGATTGTTGGGAAATGCCAATTCCAAGTTAAGTCTAAGATGTTTGATATTCAGAAAAGCAGTGATGTTAAGCTCAAATACCCATGTTATAGAGTAATAGTATCTCTAAGCTTTTCATCTGCAGGGCTAAGAATATAAGTTTACAGACCAAAAATTAAAGAAAAAGGCGATCTACAAGCATAACCAATATTTTGGTGCTAGTCCTTCAAGGTCAGTTAGGACTCTGGACAGAACAAAACCTGTACTGTAACATCCTATAACTCAGTGATTTCCCAAATTTTCTGTTCAAGGAGACTGTGAGGCCACAGAGGAAAGGGACTAAAGGTGTACAGTGTGCCTGAGGAGAGTCATTGAGAGAGAAAACATTCTCTCAGGCTTTCACAGAGAGCAAACTGGTCAAGGAATGCCCGTGACTCATCCAGACAGCTGACACTGTCAACAGCTGTAGAAAGCATTGTACATGGTTTCAAAGTTAATCCTGAGGGGATTTGACTGATGTTAGGAAGTACAAGAGTTCCCCGTTTTGTTATATAGATCTTGTTTTAACTTGCCCTTAACTACCCAGCAGAAAAGTTTAACTACGTGGCATAAAACGTAAAGCTAGATTAGTATGCTGAGCTGTAAAAGGCTTAAATCAACAGCCTCCAACTTTGCCAGTTTCACCAGTAACCCACAGTGATTATGGAACATGGGACTATGTATACAATTACTTTCTCTCAGTTCAAAGAGAAGACATTTTTTCTACCAATAATGATTAGAAAATTTATCACGTCTACACCCTGTCCTCTGTATAACCACTACAAGGACAACAATATGCACTATATAAAGTATTGTGAATGTACTACCAATGTATTTTGAAACTGTCATATTGTTATTAAAAGTAATACAAAAATTTTAAAAATAGAAATAAAGTCATTGATGATGACCCAGCCCCCAGGGTGCAATTGAGACTGGGTGTGGTGGTGCCCACCTATAATCCCAATCATTGGGAGGCTGTAAATAGGTGGATCATTATGAGTTGGATCTAGTAGTGAGACCCTGAACACCCTGTAAACCAGTGGTTCTCAGCCTTTCTAATGCCATGACCCCGCAATACAGTTCCTCATGTTGCAGTTACCCGAAACCAAAAAATAATTTTGGTGGCTACTTCAAATTACTAATTCCAACAAACAACATTTCACCATGGCATAGCATGGGTTTAAATATATATTTTTGATGGCTTTAGGCGACCCCTGTGTTTTGGTCATTCGACCCCAAAACTGCTGCATTGACCCTTCCCTAAGATACAAAAAAAAAAAGTCATTGAAGCCGGGCGTGGTGGCACACACCTGTAATCCCAGCACTTGGGAGGCTGAGGCAGGAAGATCTGTGTGAGTTTGAGACAAGCCTGGGCTACAAAAGTAAGCTCCAGGCCAGCCTAAACTACATAGCGAGACCCTGTCTCAAAAAGACAAAAAAAAAAGTCATTGAAAAAGCAATTAGCTAAAAATCAGGTCATTCTGGAAGTAGGGTAGATGCTTCATCCAGTATAACTGGTGTCCTTATAAAAAGAGAGAAAAAAGACATACAGAGAAAACACAGCCATACAATGATGGAGACAGACACCAAATGTTTCATCCAGTGATGTAAGCCAAAGAATGCCAGGGATTGCTGGCAAACTTCCAGAAGTATCAAGAGGCAATGAAAGAGTCTCCATTACAAATTTTGCAAGAAATGTGGCCCTGCTTACACCTTTATTTTGAACTTCTAGACTCCAGAACTGAGTTATTTTACAAACTTCTGTTGTTTTAAGTCACCCAGTGTCTGATATTTTAATACAACAACCTATAAATCTAAGGAAGATACAGAAGGGTCTTAAGGGACTCATGGTATCTGTAATAGTATTAGCTCCTTTCTTAGCCTCAGTATCTCTGTCAAGGGGCCACTCCCTGATGATTCAGGGCTAAACCCTCTCTAAAGAAATAGTTCTGCTTTGGTGATAATATCGCAGAAACAACTTTTCTAGCAATATATACTCTATATTTCAGAATAGCTTGAAAGAGTGGATTTTAAATGTTCTCACCACAAAGAAATGATAAATGTTTAAGATGATAGATATGCTAATTGCCTGGAGTTGATCATTGCACATTGTATGCATGTTTGAAAACACCATGTCATATCCCATAAATATGTGCAATTATTATATGTCAACAGAAAACGAAATTTTAAAATGAGACAAAGAAACCAAATGAACACAAAAGGAACAGCAGTCAAAAAATTTTAAGTGCCACATCAAGACATGTCTTGCCCTGCTTTAAGCATTATAAGAATTGAAAAAAAATCAAGGACAGCGCAAATATAACTGAGAGAACCTAACTCCCTCTTGAGGAATTCAGGATTGAAACTGGGTAGATTTGCTGAGGAGGACCTTATAGAAAACACCCCTTGCTTGGTCTCATTTTAGCTCCTTCTTGCCATAGCAAAGAATCTTAGCACATGGAACCTTTTGTTGTTCCTTAGGTTCCCTGAAATTCAGGCTGAAAGGGGAAATCCTGCCCATTGCCCTTTCTCAAGATACCAAGTGTATGTTATTTATTTTCACTCATCCCTCCCTGTGGTTTACCAAGCATTTCGAAAGATATTAAAGCCCACAAGAACCTCAGTAAACATTTGGTCCAACTGTCTTACACATGATGAAATGGAGGTCAAGAAAGGTCAAACGCTGGGCAGCAAAACGAACATTAAAAAAATAAAAACACAAAAAGAGAAACAGGCTATCCAACTCAGAGGCTTTGTTAGTTTCACAGCCACTATAAATACACTGCCTCTTAGCCATTTATTTTGCATCAGAAGGAAGTTTTAGGAGACCACAACAACAACTGGGGCATAGCCTTTGAAACTGAACAGACTTCAGTTTGGATTCTAAATCTTTCACCTACAGGTTGGGTGACCCTGAGCAATTTAATCTATTAGTTTCCTCATCCCAAATACTAGGGGAAACATGGTCTACCTCAAACACTGCTGTAATGATTAATGAGGTAACATATGGCAAGTTTGGTGTCAGGTGTCAGGTTTCAGCTCCCAATGTCTTTAACCCCACCTCTTAACATCTTTCTGTTCTGACACCTTCAACATTGACTTCAACCCCGAGCAATTAGTAAGATGTCTTCAGCTGTTTCAGACATCTCCTCCAGACACAGGGACCCCAAGAAAAAAAAAGACCTTCTTTTTTTAGGGGCTCTTTCTTATGAGTGAGGAAACTTTTCCCAGAAGCCCTTCAACAAGCTTTCCCCCATCTCACCTATCCGATGTGAGTCAGATGCCCATCTAAGAAGAACTGGAATAGTATAAACCAACCAAACTATCCCTGAAGATGTGGTTGGGATCAACTTCCCCCAAAACACAGCTGAAAAATCATATAAATCAGAGTGCATGCTGGGGAGACAAAAATAGTGATAATCATAAAATGTGTCTTCCATTAACTTCTTATAGTGTAAGTGAAGAACATGCAGTCCTTTTGAAGTGTCTTAAATAAGTCTCCCTTCATGGTTTTAAGAGTAGCAATGGAGGGATTCTCCTCCCTTCCCCCATGCCATTACACCCAAAGGGAGTTTCCTGACATTCTTGTGGCAGCATCTCCCCACCCCTTTTGGAAATATGTCAACCCTTAACTATTCATCTTAAGTGATTCACCAAATATGTAGGCTTCCCCCCCAGTTGTACTATAAATAATGTCTAAGGATAAAATTGTCTATGTGAGTGCTGCACTCACGTTTACAAAGCTCTTGGACAAGTCTCCTGTAAGCCTCTACATCCAAGAAAAATAAGGACCAAGGAAAGGTGAAGCAACTTGCCCAAAGTCCTCAGACAAAAAATGACAGTGCCATGTCTAGAATAACATCCCAAATACAACGTACTTTCTGCTCCTCTAAATTGTCTCAAAGAATCCTACATGAAATTTGACATTACATTTAAGACAACAATGAGCAAAAAAAAAAAAGTGACTGATACCAGTTGAATTGTGGGGCTTCTATATTTTGAACCCCAGAATCCCATTCTTTCAATAACCATTAACTTTCTCATCCAAAGTCTTCCTAGAAGCACAGATGAAGTCTTTCTTACTATAAAGTACAACTCATGTCTTTAGCAAACACTTTTGCTATGTGGCAGGCATTATATACAATGGACCTTACAAAAATAATTCACTCCATTCCACTTAGCTCTATGTGTTTAGAAAAGTCCCAGTGTCCCAGGGTCAGTCGTTTCACAAAATCCTTGTTTCATTGATTCCATTGACAAACCACGAAAGAATAAGACTCCAAAAATGCCCAGAATTAAAGAACAGATCAAACATACAGGAACAAAGCTGTTCCAGAGCTAGCCATCCTTTGTCCTACTCTTTTAATAGAAACAACCTATGTCAAAATTACCCAGTCAGGGAAAGCACATATAAACAAGTCACTCTATAGTCTGCAATTTGTTGAGGGGAATTCTAGATTGTCCTAAACTTAATATAGCACATAATCCTTTTGTAACCCCTTTTTCTGTTTTGGCAGATTACAATCTTCCTTAAAAGGAAAGAGAGCTTTCCGCTTCAAGTTTAACAGATCCAAAGGGCACTGGCTCATGCTACTTTTGTGCTGACATTCTTAATCTTCTCATTGGTATTTTAAAATAACAGGTTAACCATGAAAATTATAAAGTGTGCTGTGTAACAGTCCCTGTGAAGTGCTGCCATTTGCAAGAAGATGGGATTTCTGACAGCTGAGAAGTCATATGTCTCTTTCCTTTTCATGTGACAATAATTACTATCTAAGCTCTGAAGTGTTTATTCCCACAGCCCAGAGGACATTTACAACAGGTTCCAGTCGCTAACCATTACTGTTTGCCATATATAATCCATATTTTCAATATGGAAGGATGAAACCTTTAAAATATAAAAACAGACTTAAGATAATTTCTTTCATTTAACAGTTTGGGATAAGGCTTTTAAGAAAGATGTAACTAGCAGGTTCAATCTTGCAAAAAACAGATCATAGCCTTATAGATTTGATGCAGGATGTAGAAAAAGTGCCCTTTTTTCCACATCAATTTTCTTTCTCTTTTACTTTTTTAAATTAAATACTCATAGCTAACCAATAAAAATTACTGCTTACTCTTTGGGGAGCTAAAGAAAATTCTGGTGGATTTTAAAAAGCTTTGCTTATTGAAACACGATACAGTTTTCTAGAAGTAAATTATCTTTGTTTAAACAGGTTATTACAAACTGGCACTCTTCTGTAAAAGAACAAATGAAGAAAATTAAAAATTTTTCTCCTTCAAACAACTTATACCAAATTTATCTCAGATATTAGCATGATACAACTTTAGCGCCTTTTTGAAGCAAGGATTCCTATCCACTTTGAGAATCTGATCTGGTCAGTCTGGGGCAGAACCCAAGGTTTTGCTGATATAACAAGCCCCAGTTTCAGAGGCCATTGTTCTGGAAACCACCCTTAAACTAGTACTGGTCTCAACTAGTAGCCTACTCATTTAAGGCTGATGTCACACCGCTGAAGATTTCTTTCCTGGAGTAAAGTCTGAATAATAGTACTAATGCATGCTACTAGTTAATATAATATTTTTAGAGGCCAGAATGTTGTGTATCATATTATAAATCTGTAATCAATTCAGAGTACTTGCATAGTATTTGAATGGGTTAATATATACGAAGATATCAACTAAGAAAAAGTTTCCATGGTAGTAAAGAATTACTAACAATAAAGCACAATATAAATACTGGAATGGCAAATATATGACTAGAACTTCTAACAGTTTGGGGATAGGATATCACAGGAATTTCCAGTATGTTGTGTACAGGGACAGTGTCCATGATGCTTACTGGTGGTCAGGTGTCACTTGTGAGATTGAGCTACTGATATTTTCTTGACATCCACCCTGTAGAACCAGACAGAATCATGACCCATAAGGTTCAGGAGAAGTCCATGTGTACAATATGCTGGTGGACATATTGTGCTGCTGTACACAAAAGAATAATTGAAAGATTGTTTTGAATACCACTTTTTCTCCTATGTTTAATTATTTGCCCTATTTGGTGAGGTTTTTTTCATTCTCTCACATCGAGTTGTGGTCATTTTGATCCTTCTCTAGAATATCTTTTAGTAAACTGTGCAGGGTTTGCTTTGTCATCATGAAGTTCTTTGGTTGTTCTTTGTTATGGAAGTATTTCATTTATCCACTGAACTTGAGAGTTTTGTAGGGTATAGCAGTCTGGGCTGGAATTTGTTTTCTGGTAGGACTTGAAGTATTTTGCCCCATGCTCTTCTTAACTTGATGGTTTGTACAGATAAATCTGCCATTATTCTAATGGTTTTTCCATTAAATGTGGCCTGTTTCTTTTCTCTAGCAGCTTATAGTATACTGTCCCTGTGCTGAATTTCTGGGATCTTGATTATTAAATGTCTGGATGTGGTTTTAACTGGGTTGATGTTATTTGAAGTTCTATATGCTTCAGTTACCTGAATGTCAAATTGTTTCCCCATATTTGGGCAGTTTTCTGCTATTACTTCTGCCCATATTCTTTTTATATCATTTCTATTGACTCCTTCCTCCTCACTGATAACTATTAGTCTTACGTTGTTTATCTTTGCATCATCTTGTTGATATTGAATTATTTTTCTTGCATCCTAGTTGCTTTTAAGAGATCTTTTCTTACCTCTTCACTAGCTGCAATGGTGTCTTTAGGATCTGAAAGTCTATTTTCACTTTCATTGAAATGGTTTTGCCAGCTGGTGATTGAGGTTTTAAGTTTCTTTATGGCACTTTGAATCTGCTTCAGACATTCTATTACTTTCCTGTATTGCTCATTCAAGGACTCCATCATTTTTCTTTTCTCCTTTATTTTTCTATCAGTGTCTACTTTAGAAGACTTAGTACTTGTATTATAAGTATTATTTCTTTTTTTATCTTAAGAAAATATTTCTGCTCTGATTTCCTCTATACATTTCTGCAGTTGTTCCTTTATTTCAGATGCTATTATTTCAGAGATTTCAGGTGCGTGATTCACAATTTCTTATATGTTATTGTCTCCTGCACTTGTTCTGGGTGGGTTTGGTGCCCGAGACAGCATTTTGCTCCTTCGCTTTGTCATTTTGTATAGCCCTGCCTTCTGACCTTTGGTGTAGGGTTTTGGTAAAGTTCTTACCTTAGCACCAGATCTGGATCTACCAAGTTCAAACTCATCCGTGTGGGTGTGGCTTGGGTCTGGATGCTGAGATCCATTTCTTCCTGCTGCAGCCCTTGGAGGTGAACCTGCTGTGCAAGATGT
Source organism: Myocastor coypus (assembly GCA_004027025.1). Classification (NCBI taxonomy): domain Eukaryota; kingdom Metazoa; phylum Chordata; class Mammalia; order Rodentia; family Myocastoridae; genus Myocastor; species Myocastor coypus. The sequence goes on along the minus strand of PVJA010041808.1, from coordinate 1,195 downwards.
TCTGCTCCTGGATCAGCTGGGTGGGTCTTGCCTCTGTCCTCTGTCCAGGGAGTTCTGGGCCAGTTTTCCACATTGGGCCTGTATAATGGATGAAGTTCCACTCACATGTCAGGCTTTGCTGCTGGAATGAATGAGTTTTTCGCAGGCCCAGGGCATTTTCACTCATGTCCCAGGATTGGCTGTTGGATCCACTAAACTCAAGTATTATGAATTTGAGTTTCTGTTCAATTCAGCAACCTGGGCTGCCTTGCACGCACCAGCTGAAGATGGGGATCTTACCATTGAAAAGCATTCAGTCTATACATGGATCTAAATCACAAGGAAATTTCTGACAAGATTGTGTTATGACAAATATCTAAAGTGAAATACAATGCTCTGGGCTGCCAGATAGCTCAGCACACTAAATCACCTGCTTAGGAAGACCACAGTGGCCAGAATTCAATTTCTGAAGTGCTGCACTGGCCCTGGCCTTGCCCCTAAGGCGCACTGAGACAGGCGATTGAGATTGGGTGTGCTGGTGCATGCATGTAATCACAGAATTTAGGAGGCTGAAAACAGGAGAATCACTATAAGTCCAATCTATGTAGTGAGACCCTGTAACAAATGCAAAATAAAAAAGAAAGAAATACAATGTTCTACAAGAATATTATATACAGGGAATGTGAAAGTAGAGACGAATAGCCAGAGAATGGTCAAAAAAAAAAAAAAGGTTTATCAAGGAACAGTGAGATAGTTCACTGGATTAAGTGCCTACTTAAGCAAGTGCAGGGAATGGAGTTCGATCACAGGCACTATGGTATCATACTGGCCCTATCCCTGCGGTGCGCTGAGTCAGCCACTGGGTCTGGGTGGGGTGCACACACCTATTAGCCTAGTACTGAGGAGACTGAGACAGAAGGATCACTATGCATATGAGTTATGTAGTGAAACCCTGTACCAAATACATAAAACAAAAGGTTATTGAAAAGTTTTGCAAGGCACTTTATGGTTTGCCACAGAACTTTCATGTAATTGCATTTACCCCATAGGACAGTTCTATTCTATGAAGTACTGTAGATAGGGCTTTCTCCATTTTGGAAATAAAGAAACAAAGACTGTGAGAGTTAAAATATTTTCTAAAGAGTCATACTGCAAGTGAATGAGTCAAACCGTGGTGCTGAGGGTGCATTATCCCCAGATGAAGAAACGGCAGGAG
>PVJA010041807.1:0-17672 GCA_004027025.1 Myocastor coypus | reverse complement strand
TTTTTATTTTATTTATTTATGTTTTTCTTGTTTCATAACCTTTATTTGCTTATTCACTCATTTTTATGGCTGGCTCAGCCCGCGCCCTGACGGCAGGGCTGGAGCAGCATGTGGTGCCGGGGATCGAACCACGGTCCCTGAAGCCGCCCAAGCTTTCCCAAGCAGGCGCTTTAGACCACTGAGCCATCCCACTGGCCCCTTTTATGTGAATGTTGACATAAATAGACACTGCTTTGGGCTGGCCAAATGGCTCAGTGGCTGAAAACACATGCAAGCAGCCCCAGGGCCCAGAGGATCCATCCCCAGGTCTGCACTGCCAGCTCTGCCCCTGGGGTGTGCTGAGATGGCCATTGAGACTGGGTGTGTTGGTGCACACCTGTAATCCCAGCTTCTGGGAGACTGTAAACAGGTGGATCACTATGAATCAAATTTAGTAAAGACACCCTGAACACCCACTAGACCTTTCCAAAAAATACAAACGAACAAACAAACACACACAAACGGAAAAAGCCCAGACACTACCTTACAATAAAGGAACTCACCCAAGCTATGAGGTTGGAGGAGGCACTATTGCCAGCAAGTTTACTGGGAACTGAAGGGCAGGCAAGGAAGCAAGGTTTCGCCAAAGTAGAAAACCATTTTCTTGGGCCACAAGATATTTCTTTCTTTGATTTCTTTCTCTCTCTCTCTCTCTCTCTCTCTCTCTCTCTCTCTCTCTCTCTCTCTCTCTCTTATAAGTAATACAAAATAGTGATTAAAAAAACAGCACTAGAGATGATACACATTTTCACTAAACGAAGTAATAGGAATTCAACAGTGGTGGCCATATTGCATGATATTATCTTCAAGTTAGTTGTTGAGGTTACCAGATATAAATGTGCAACATTGGTTTAAGGAAAAAAAAAATCAAAACATAAAAAAAACTGTTGCAAGAAAGCCAAAAGAAAAAATAACCATCAACTGCTCTTTCCAAAAGACTAGCAGAAATAGAGAGGTCAACTACCCAAACTATGCTCCTTAGATACCTAAATATGTCTTTCTCCTTTCTTTCGTTTGTCCTCCTCATCCCCAGTTTTTGTCCCATTGAGAAAATTCTTTCCTTTTCCCATAAGACATCTTCTCAGGAGTGCAGAGGAGACATGCCACATCTCAGATTTTGATGGAAATGTCCAGCGTGGTATGACTTGGATGTGCAAAGAAAAATGAAGGATGCTATTCTATTAATACATATGTTGCATACAGCAAAAACAGTTTTTGCAGTTTCTGTATGTTTTGTATATCCACAGTAGGGCTGCTTGTAGATTTTGGAAGTCATTGTATTTTTTAAAGAATTGAAACATCAGGGGAACAAACAATGCCCAAGAACAAAACCTGCCAGTAAGTACAGGTCAGGGCAGAGAGACCTGGTTTTTAACGTTCCCACTATCACTTAACAAAACCTCTTCCTCATCTGTAAATTATAATTCCTTGAGGTTGCTCACCTGCACAGTAGCTCTAATAAGAGCACTTTCTTCAAGAAACTAACTGGAGAATTAAATAAACCAATGTAGACAAACCTAGAGGAGCTTCAAGGCTGCGATAAGAACACATGCACTGCTACTTCTTACCCATGCATGACTAGAGCAACTCTCTATTTCTATACACTCATCACTAGTACAGTCACCTTCCAATAGAAACTATGCAAAACTTTAAGGACAATATGTGTCCAGCGATGCATACAGCAGTTTCAGATAGCAAATGTATATGGGAACCTGATTATCTGATTGAAACTGAATAGAATTAATACATTCATCACAGAAATGAAGTAGGCATCTCAAGATGACTCCACAAATATATTTACTTAATAATAGGCCCATTATTTTCTGGTAGTAATCCATAGGTTTCAGTGGTATTTCACTTATGAGCAAGTACATTCATATTACTTATTAGCAGTAAGTTTCCACAGGATTAAAGATCTGTATGGATTTTTTTAGTTGTTCTCTTTCTTTCTTCTCTCTCTCTCTCTGTTTCTCTGTCTCTCTCTCTTTCTCTTTCTCTCTGTTTCTCTCTCTCTATCTCTCTTTCTTTCTTTCTTTGTGTGTTTGTGTGTGTGTGGGGAGGTCTCACTGTGTATCTCAGACTCCCAGTAATCATGCCGTGTCCTGCTTCCCTAGCACTGGTATTACAGGCATGTGCCACCAAGTCTAGCCTTGGTCACCAGCTCAGTGTGCCCAGGGAACAGGGCCAGCATTGCACACTGTGGATCGAACCTTGGTCCCTGTATCTTCTAAACAGGCACTTTAATGCATTGAGCTATCTTGCTGGCCCGACAGGACCATAAGTGATATCTTACATGCTAGACAAGCTGAAGAGAATTAGAAAAATGATTGACATTAATATCAATCTAAATGATAATTGAAGTATGATTTTCCTATGTTTCATTATTGTACTAAATGTCTTGACATATGTGACTCTTAACCACAGGTTTCAGACTGAGCTGAACTACGATGTTCTGGAGGTCCACGATGGGCCCAATCTGCTGTCTCCCTTGCTTGGGTCCTACAACGGCACCCAAGTGCCCCAGTTTCTGTTCAGCAGCAGTAATTTCATCTATCTCCTGTTCACAACAGACAACAGTCGCTCCAATAACGGTTTCAAGATTCACTATGAAAGTAAGTGACTGAATGGCGTCTCCTGGCCTGGCTGCCTAGCGTGTCCTGCCTTTGGTGTCCTCAATGTGTTACTAAAAATACGAGTGGCTAGATTTGTTTATCTTTAAAGCAATGCTTTCTTTGACCTGCGGGAGTGCTAATGTTTTAAAAATGCATGCTTTAGAAAATTCTACCACCACCAACAAAAAAAAAAAAAAAAAAAAAAAGAAAATTCTACCATTTTCCAGCAATATTATTATTAGGATAAAAAGGAATATTGAGTAGATTTCAGGAACATCAAATATTTATTTAAAAATGAGAACATGTATTAATTACCTGATTACAGTTTTACAATGCAGATGCTAGGCTTTGGAACAATCATGCTAGCATTCCTTAGATCAATTCTTCATTTACGTTTTTCAAGATTTGTGTGCATGTTTTACTTATACAATCCATTTTATTTTAGAATACGTTATAGTAACATTGAAAATAATATATATTTATAAATAGGATCAATATGATTTTCTAAAACTACAACTCAAGTATTGAAATTGTTCATTATAATTCCACCCAAAAACTCATAATTTTGTATAAAAAGCCTAAAATATTTTGAATGTGAAAAAGCATAATAATAACTTACATAGGAATATGCCTTTTTATTTATAAGCTACTTACATATTTATGTGTGTAGCTTTGTTGCACACAATACATTTTTGTACATATACTATATATGTGTATATATATATATATATATATACACACAGAGAGAGAGAGAGAGAGAGAGAGAGAGTAACAAATGTGAACTCATTTTTATCAGACAAGAAATTGCCACTTACCTACATTGCATAGTTTGGGTAAATAGATCTATCAGCTTAAGAGGATACTTAAGAAGGTACCAGAAAATATCTTCATTTCAAGTGCAAATATAATTTTATTCAATTTTTCTGTTAAGTCCAGGCTGAGCCTTTTTCCCTGAAGAAAGAATTCTGCACTTAAAATATAATAGCTTTACATTTACTGTTAATTGTCTTCCTTTAGAAGATGTACTCAAAGAATTTGTATGTTTTTATGAAAACTACAATCAATGTATAATTGCTGCTTATTCCTTTTTTTTAAATTTTCTTATCCACAATTCTATTTATACTTTTCATTAAAAAAATGTATGTCAAGCAAGTATATTATCATAATATTGTTATAAAATACACCAAAAAGATTCTGACAGACTTGAAAATTAAAATTAATTAAAGGGTCAGATTTGAGTTCTTCAGTTAAAGTTGTACTTCTTGAGAACAAAAGACAGAATATTTGCTTTATAAATCTGTTTCAAGAGTAGTTCCTATTAGCTGGTAAGGTATACCAGTACATAACCACTTTTAAGTTTTAGTCAATATTTCCCTCATCCAGCAAACCACACTCAAACCTATTCAACACAATGTATGTTGTCTTTATCATATATCTGATACAAGCCTATTTTAAGGCCAAAGTGAAAGTATATTATTCAAAGCATCAGTAGAACAGTTAATATGGAATCTGTTCCCAAAAAATGATGATCATTTATTATGTATAAGCTGAACAACTGAATAGGAAACATGGGAATCCATGTCGCATTTAATCCTTACGTCAGCAACATTGTCCTATGTCATTAGTAACATAAGGTAGTTTAGAGGTGAGGCCTAGAACCACGGAAGGCAGAGCTGCTGCTGAGAATGAAGGGAGATTGGAGGACGTGACCTACACTTGCTCGTCAGGCCATAGGCAAAATTTTCTATTTTAATCAGTTTAAAGGAAATTACTTTCTCTCATTTTTGTCCTGTCAGTCTAGTAGTGTACTTCCATTAAGAGATGGGTTTCAGTGCCACAAACCCTTCCTCACCAAGAAATAAACAGCACCATTTCTGGTCATTCCTGTGTGAGTACATTTTCCTAGCTGTTACTAGTTTGTCCTTTTTGAAATGAATCTAGCTCAAAAGTAGCTTGTGATCTGTGAAACTTTAAAAGTATATTTGGCTTGTAGTACTTTGAACTTTTAGAACCCGAACTTGCTTAAAATGCTGAGTTTCCTCAAGGAAACAAAAATCCTTGGAAAGGGTTTCTTCCCAATCCACTCCAGCTCATACCTACCTTCCTGTCAAAACAGGGAGACTGAAAAAGTATACATAGATTGAAAAGACTTTTGAAAAATATTAACTAATACTAACGAAGCATAGTCAGAGTGTAACCCACGTTTTGTTTCAATGTAGTTATTTCCTTTAAGAAAAATCACTTTTTTATATTGTATTGTTCACTATACATTGTTGACTATAGTGTATTGATTGAAGTACAGCTGTAATTCCATAGAAGCCCTGAAACCAGGACTTCATGGGTACCAAAGAAAGCTCTATAAAGTCTTCTTGAATATTTAAATATCGAGGTATTTTATAATTAAAAATGGAGAGAAAGCAAAATTATAGACATGTATATCAAATCCAAAAGCATATTTTGTAAGCATTTATCAATATAATCATTTTTGTTTATGAAGATACAATTCATTTCACAGAATGAACAATTTAAATGCCACGTATATGTAGCATTATTATTTGTAGAGAAAGAAAATAATAAATTACAATTTAGAATCTTCAAATATTTGTATTATATAAAAATAAGAAAAAAATGGCACTTTGAGATTGTTTTGTGAAAAATCAAGTAATTGAAAGCAATATAAAGGAGAAAGTGCTAGTATCATTTATTTAATGCAAACCTGAGCTCTAGACAATTGTATGTACTATGAAAAGGTAAGAATGTTGAGACTATCACTGAAACTGTAATTTTTATGACTGTTCGTTAATAAAACAGGCTGATATTTTATGTTTCCTCAATTTTGTAACGTTTGCATTGTTGTGAATTTACATTGGATCATTTGTGCGCAAATCCCCTGCGCAGCATTTCCTTGACCCCAATCTACCACTCTGAGGTTAACATGGCGCAGTGGGAGGCGTGACAGGAATGCAGCACTGTGCTTGCTTCATCAGGTGGAGAAGCAGGAAGTAGTGATGACATTACTGATCCCGCACTATTCACTGACTTGTATTCAGGGTAGTCTTGACCACTGAAATAACTGAGCTAATTAAACTTAGCCATCATTTAGAGGATGTGTCATTTTTATGGTCCCCATTTCTCTGATTCCGTAAGATTTAAGAAATACTAGAGTTTGGGGGACAGGAAGGTAACCCTGAGCTGCCTGACCACAGGAGATCTAGACTGGAAGGATGGGATTATGGTGCTTTGTTGAGATCGAGAGGGTTGGAACCACGGAGCACACAAGTGAAGGGCAACTGGAGGCATGAGCTAGTCGGGAGACTTACCGTCTGCTATGCAGCATAGACATCAGATGATAATGAGAATTACAAAAGTAGGATTTAATAAATCTCTATAGAATGTGGGCTTGCTGAGCCGGCCAGCAAGTCTGGGTGTGGTGGTGCATGCCTGTAACCCCAGTGCTGGACAGGCTGAAAACAGGAGGATCAGTACAAGTACGAGCTTCATAGTGAGACTGTACCAAGTACATTAAAACAAGAACACTTTGTATCTTAGTTTTTAATTCCCCCATTTGTTTTGAGATAGTGCCTCACTCAAGCTGGTCTTGGCCTCAGCACATAACTCATACTGTCCTCCAGCTATGGCAGTCCTCTCACCCCAGCATCTAGAGTGCTCGATGTGTTGTTACCATGCGATTTTTCCATTCTTTGAGGCACAAATGGTCTTTCTTGGAAGTAGGTGGGTCTATGCATGTACCAATGTTTTATCCATGTTATATTCTGCCCATTTTTTTTTCCTTTCTGGTATTGTTTCTCGGCCTTCTTTTTGTGTATTACAAACATACATCAATCAATCAATCAAATCTATACATTCAAGATTAAAAGCTGAAATTAAATTAGAAAAAGTAGGATTCAACTTGAAAATCTTGCATGGCAGGATGGTAATTTTGCATCCAATCTCTAGTATAAAGTATAAAAGCAAATGAAATGAAATATTATAATAATATGTATGTATTCAATTTTATATAAAATAGGTTGGGGTAGAAACATGTATTCGTGAAAGAGTAACTGAATAGGGGGCTGGAGAGACAGTTCAATAGTATAAGTGCTTACCTAGCAAGCTCAAGGGCCTGAGTTCAATCCCTTGTTTTGAAAAAAAAAAAAAAAAGTAATTGAATAGTCTTCTTTCATAGATGTCAGATCTAGACTACAGTAAGAGAATGTGATTTTTAGTGAGAGAGATTTCAGCTATATTTGTGGGGAAAATAAAATGAGAGATCAAAGATGAGTAACACTTTCAAAGCCTTGGATACCTACCAGGGAAGTGGTCATTTTAAGAAGAGATATTTAGCAGATGAAAATAGTTGTAGATAGAGATGACTCTATTATATTTTAGAATCTTATCGAAAACATTATTTAAATGAAATTTGTATGTTTATAAATACATACATTTTATTTCTTAAAAATAAAACTTTTATTTTGATTTAGATTACTTGATATCCAATTTTAAATTGGATATGTGTGGGTTTTTAATATAATGACATCATTTTAGAAATGCTATTTACTATAGTTTTCTAACATAAAAACAGCAGTTAGACATGGTTTAAAACTTCCATTGAGAAAGAATAAAATATGAATTCATAGTGATCCTCAACCACTGATTCTCAACTAGGAGCGCTTTTGTACCTCAGGAAACATGTGGTAAAATGTAGCGATAACTTGGCTATCTATGATGTTAGTACTCATCACATCTGATAAATGGAAGCCTGGTGGGGGTTACTAAAGGTGTCATGTGCAGGATATCCATCAATACCTAAATGCAGCCCAAAATACCACTAGTGCCAAAATCAAGAAACCATGTATCATCAAGGAAAACACTGCCATGGTATGATTGCAACTAGGGATTGTAAATTTCAAGGACTGCAAAACTGATGGTATCCAGAGATGTCACAATATCACACAACAGATGATTGAAAAACTTCTGTAAGTGGTCACCCCCGCTTCTATATTTTTCTCTTTTACTTGGAAAGGCCATAATGTTTGGCTTTCTTTATACTGCACAATATTCCTAATTTTCTCATTCTAAGATGGAATGAAAAATAAAATACATACACTATTTAGAAGGATGTCTGGAATGAAAGTTCAAGACATTTTAATTACTACTGTGATAATTATTGTAGATATATACATTAAATTCATAATACAAATTTTGATGGATAAGCATACTTTTCCATCAGCATCTAAAGTGTTGAATTACTTAATTTTTATCCTCACTGATAAGAAACTTCTAAGCAGACTTGTTGAATTTTGGACCTTCTAAAATCAAGCTGAGAACACTGGTTTCTGCAAAACATCACAAGTGTTAGAAGAAGAGCAAGAAAGAAGAATAATTTTAACAAAGACTGATTTTCATTAGACTTCTTCCTCTTTTCCATTTCTCAGGTGTGACTGTAAATACGTACTCTTGCTTGGACCCTGGCATACCTGTGCATGGCCGACGCTATGGCCACGATTTCTCCATTGGATCTACTGTTTCTTTCAGTTGTGATCCAGGATACAGGTTAAGCCACGAAGAGCCCCTGCTGTGTGAAAAAAACCACTGGTGGAGCCACCCACTGCCCACCTGTGATGGTAAGGACCCCTTCAATGTGGAAGATATGCATAGCTTTTAAACTTATGAATAATTGCAATTGGCAAATTATGAATATGTATAGGCCCAAGAACTCACTGTGAGATTTAACAGAAGCATACATTTTCAAAAGATTGTTTTGAAGTTTTCACATATTTTCAATTTCGGCAGCTTTGTTGTCAGCATTATTAGTGAAATTATACAATAAAATAATTCATAATCAGCCAGGTGCCCAATGGTTAAATACATAGTGAAGATTCTTGGACAACATTTCTTATTGAAATTGCTAAATTCAGGAAGGTGAGCGCAGTGAGGGTGACCACATTTGCTTCCTGCCCTGGAACTCAGCCTCCCAAATAGAAGGTCACTCCATTGCAGGAGCTTTCTAAGAGGCTACCAAGGACAGTGGTGTCCTGGATAGCCTGCCCTGTGCAGGGAGGTCTGGCTGAGGGTACAGAGGAGAGCAGTGCTCTTAGTTTCCTGGTTTCTTCATTTTTCACACATAAAAGTACAGTAGAAGAAATTCTCCCACAACATCGAGAAACTCTTCCATGCTTGGCTTGCCAAAAAGTACAGTGTAAATCTATCTATTGTTTAATTTGGACCTTTAGGCTCTACTTATAGCATAACTTTCAACTTGTATACGAATTAGTTTTTGAGTCAGAAGAGCATATTTGTTATTTTGTGATTAAATATTTTCTATGTCTTTATTTTTCAGGAACAACCATTTACCAATTTGTTTTTATAGCATGATTTAAAAGAATCATCCACACGCCTTCTTTGTATTTGGTACGATACTATTTGCATTAGTCAGTGTTCTTATGATTGCAGGTGACAGAATTCTAACTCCAACTGATTTAAAAAAAAAAAAAAAAGCAGAAATCTTTGTTCAACTATTCCAAATTTAGAACTTGAGTACAATACATTGTTTCTTTTTTTTACTTGGCAGGGCCAGGGTTCAATCTCATGACCTTGCTCTTGTCAGGCCGGCACTTGTGCCATGGAGCTATCTCCCCAGCCCCAGTATGATATTTCTTATAGGTCTTACTAAACATAAATTAAAACTTTTAAAAAAGTAATTTATGTATTTAGTTATTTAGTAGTTGGTTAGTTAGTTAGTTAATTAGTTCAAGGTCTTGCTGCACCGTTCAGACTCATAGTGATCCTCCTGTCACAGCTTGTCCACCACTAGGATTACAGGCAAGAACCACCACTTCCAGACTTGCTGGGCAGCTCAGTGCACCGGGGGCTCCAGGGCCAACACAACACACAGTCCAGGGAATCGAACCCAGGCCCTTGTGCTTGTCAGGCAGGTGCTTAGACTGCGGAGCTCTCTCCCCCATCCTAAAACATTTTCACGAATCCATCTTTCACTTAGACTTTTCTCGAGTTAGTCACATAACTCTAATATAGCGAGGATTCTTCGCATGAGGAACTGGTAGTAGAAAATATGATCTTAAGTAAGTAGATGTTTATAGGCATATCTTCAGTATCTAAGAAAGGTTAGGATGCCACCTCAGCTTCAGCCGAAACAGAAAGTGAATACGTGAAAAATGTCTTTCTTAGTTACAGTTCTCGTTGCGGAGACAAAATATCTGACATTGGAAAATAAAGAAGGAAAGGTTTATTTGGCTCATAGTTTGTAGGCATTATACATCATCGTTGCTGGCTCCAAGGCAGGGTGACATGGCAGAGAAGGATCACAGAGAAGTGGAAGTCCTTAGGGAATAGAGGACAACAAGTGACAAGAGACTAGTGACAGTTCTTTTTGTCATTTTCTATTGTATCTACACTAGCTGTCCTTAGTGTGGGTAATACACCGAGGACAGAGCACCTTTAATCCTAACCAGAACTATGGCAAACCAATCAGTGGACTAATTCAGGGATAGCACAGCCTTGATTCCCAGCATCATGCATTCTAGATGCTGCAGCCTCGGAAAAGTTCCACCAAAGACCACATGAGGCTTTGAGGACCGCCTGGACACAAGCCACAGCAGCATAGGGCTGGTCTGTACTGGAACCAGGCATTAGTAAAAGAGGTCTTATTACAATGAGATGTGTCTACCTTGCATGGCCCTCTATTATTGTAGATTGAGGAAAAGACTGTGGTAGAAAGGTCCTGTGTTTACCAGGCCCTGTGCTTACCACATTCTGATTAAGCCACGTGGTTTACCAAGAGAAGGCAACAGAGGCAGGTGTATCAGGAGAAACAGGAACTTAAACATCCATTCTAAAGCACCCAGCATCTTTTGCCAGTATAAGTTTCTGACTTTTACATTGCGTCCTCAGCATTTTCGACTAAGATGGTTTGTGCTATGCCCCTTGTCAAAAGTACCGGATGCCTCCGGGCTGCTTGTAGATGAACACGCACATTGCGAACCATGGAATTCGTGAGGACTCTGGGATTTCCAGTGGTGTCTGCGTGCTGTATTCCTACCCTACCTTTTCTCCCAAGATTGTGTCATGGCATGCTGAACTTCTCACGGGATCGGTTTTCTTTTGCTGTTTGCTTACTTGTGATGGGACCTCGCTATATTGATTGCCTCTGCTGCGTTCTAGCCTCATGTTCCTCTGACCCCAGCTTCCCCTGGGGTGGCAGGCCAGGGGTGTGCCTCGCGTCCTCTTTCGCATTCTACTTTCTTTTGTTTGTGTGTGGTACTAGGGATTGAGCTCAAGCCCTTGTGCTTGCCAGGCAAGCACTCATTCTACTGAACTCTCCCCTGCCCTGCCTGCTAATTTCATCTTGAACATCGCCAAGGAAGCTGAATTACATTCATTTCTGAAACATTTCAACTATCTAAAGTGCAGGTGTTTAACAAGTTTTCATTGGCTTGAGCTAAAATCAGGTCTCTTCGGTGCCTTGTGGACATGCAGGAATCACATGTGTTCGGGCGAAAATTGAATTCAGATGCTTGATGCCCAGTTATCTTCATAAATTCTCCACTCCACTGTGTGTTTTTTTTTAAACAATACAGTTTGAATTCCATTCTCTTTGAAAATAGATGAAGTCTGTAGAATGTTTAAGTCTAATAAATTACTGTCCATTCTTGCCAGTCTAATGGGGACCTTAATGTTTATTTTTATACTGTATTTATTTATTTATTTATTTAGTGGAACCAGGGACCAAACTCAGGACTTTGCATTCACTAGGCAGGCCCTTGTGCCACTGAGCTAACTCCTCAGCCTGTTGGGGAGTAATTTTTATAGAAGCAAGTGTTAGCATCATGAGAGGATACTCAGGATTTAACTTTTAAAATTAACCCAACTTTCACAAGCTTTCTACTTCAAATTAGCATCTGCCGCCGTGCATTTCATCAATGCACACATTTGTCAATCTCCCATAATTGTTGGAAATGATTATCATAAAGCAAATACAACTCAAAACATTTGAAATGTAAAACAATCTCACTTTTAAAATGGAAGAACCTCATTAGGCTGATGAAAATGATGAGGTGGCGGCAGCTGCGGTGGCTGATGGGAGACTTCCAGGCTCGCACTGAACAATAGGCAAATGAAAACTTAGATGAGTGAGATCTCCAAAAAAGTGTGCACAGACTTTGCCACACCAGGTATTTACTCCTTAAAATGAGTGATTTGAAGAGGGAAATTTGGAGAGGACTAAGGCCCCTGCTTAGATAAGCACGGGGACTGAGGTTGGATCCCCTGCACCACAGGCTGTGCCAGCCATGGCCCCAGGGCATGCTGGGATGTCAACTGAGTCCAGGCATGGTAGAGCACACCTGTAATCCCAGCACTGGGGAGGCTGAAAACAGGAGGATCACTATGAGTCTGAGCTGTATAGTGAGACCCTGTACCAAACACATAAATGAAAAAAAGAAAAGAAGCCTAATCACACTCTTTTCCACCATGTACTATCAATTGTATCTTATATTGATTCCCTTCAAGCCTAATACCTAACACTATTCTTCCAAATACATCTTCCACTGAGCCCATGTGATTGTGCATGGGTGTAAGGAGGGCACTCAGGGAGGCTGAGGTAGGAGGACCACAATGTCGAGCCTCATCTGGGAAGTTAGTGACTTAGGTAGATTCTTTCTCACGATAAAATATTTTAAAAAGCACTGAGGATGTAGCATAGTGTGAAGGTTCCAGATTCAATTTCCAGAAATTTTCAGCAAGAACAAACAAACAAAAAATAAATAAATAAAACCCCTGAACTGTGTCAAAGGCAGGCACTTTCTATTTTGTCATCTGAGTATAGCCAGAGTAAAACTATTAAGACACTAGTTGTCAACTATTCCTCCTTCATTTTTAAAGTGGCGATAGGTCCTTAACTTCCTGCTTCTAATCAGGTACTTAGGTGTCTTTTGCAAGAAGAACCTCCTCTAGGAACTCTCCCAGGACAGAAAGTAGGGCAGGGGACAGTGAGCTGTGAAGAGCAGCAAGCAATCCTGAGTCTATGTGCTTGAACGTCTGGCAGTTGCAGCCTTAGCAGCTGCGGTCAGGAAAGCTAGTACTGCAGCAGGACTACTGATCACTGGAAATGGTTATGGAAGAAATCAAAGCAAAATCTCACTTTGTTGATGTCGCCAAATGTGCCTAGTTGTTCCTGGAAGCCTCATGTAATCATGGGGTGGGGACTTGTAAGGCTTGAGACTTGACTCATGATCCACTGAGATTATGTCTTTTAACACTGATGGGATTATGGGTCTGAGTACTGCTGGGATTATGGACATGGCCTAAGGCAGATAACCAGAGGCAGAGAGCCTGAATCTAATGTAAGAGAGACAGAGACACTTCGCTCTCTGTTGCTCTCTGTTGCACTGGTTTTTTGGTTGCCTCTATTGCCATTTTATTGTTGTTCTACCACCACTAACTGTTGTGCTCTGCCATGTGGCAGCCCGCTGTGGAGCCGGCTGAGTATAGACTGAAACCTCCAGCAACTGTGAGCTAAATAAACCTTCCTTTCCTTCATTTTGGATGTTGGGTATTTGTCCCAGCAATGAGAAAATAGTACGTGAGACACCAAAGGAGGTGGACACCAGTCAAAGCAAAAAAGACCATGCTTTGCTGTCCTGTCCCATGCTGCCCTTGCCCATGCTCACAGGAGCCAGGCCTGCTGGACACAACTGAGGCAGAAGTCAGCACCTCCTCTGCTGTGACCACAGTATAGCTCCTTAGTAGGCCATGCATTAAGAGTCTCCTAATTTTGATATTGTGAAACTGACATGAACGAGGCATTTATAACCACTGAATAGAGTAGAAAACAGTGAGAAGTGTTTGCGATTTGAATGAAATAATGTGATCAAAAAGAAATAGACTGGCAAAGTAGACTAGGAAACAAAACACTATGAGATGTTGTATGTAAGAACCACACTTAAATTTCTTTATGAAATTCATGGGCTGAAAGTCAAAGGATAGAAAACAATACTACATGCCCCAGCACCTCAGAAAAAAAGCAAGGCAGCAGTCCTATTCTCAGATAATCTCACCTTCAAACCAAGCCAAGATCAAGCAAGATAAAGAAGGCCACTACGCATTGGTTAAGGGAAAAATTCAACAGGAAGTGGTAACAGGTATAAATGTGCATGCCCCAAACACAGGATAATCCAGCGATATAAGATAAATATTAACAGACATGCAAATTCTAATATGTAATGCCACAATACTAACAGCAGACTCTAACACCCCCTTATCCCAAAAAGATAGGGCAAACAGACAAATAATTAGCAAAGAAGTAATAGACGTGGGAGAAATGAACTTAGTGCACATATACAGAGTGTTCCAACAAGCCATTTCTGAATACACATTTTGTTAGCTGCACATTGGACATTTTCTAAAATACTAGTCCACAGGTCAGGCTTAAGCAATTGGAAGAAAACAGTAATTATTCTATGTATATTATCTGACCACAATGCAATGAAACTGGAAATAAATGACAAAAGAAATCACAAAACCTCCTAAAGACATGGAAATTAAACAACACTTTCCTCAGCAACAAATAGGTTACAGATGAAATTAAACAAGAAATTAAGCTATACCTACAATTTAATAAAAATTCAAATAAAACATCAAAAGTTATGGGATACAGTGCTTTAAAAATTTATGAAAGCAGTTCTTAGAGGGAAATTTATAACTCTGCACTCACACATTAAGAAAACAGAGTGGGAATAAATACATATTCTACTGGTGCACCTCAACTGTCTAGAAGAGGAATAGCAAACCAGAAACAAGCTTAAAGACTGTAGGAAATTATGGCGAGTAGGGCAGAAATTCATTCAGTTGAGACAAAGAAAACAACACAAAGCATTAACAAATGAAAAAGCTGAGTCTTTGAAAAATTAAATAAAACCAATAAGCCCCTAGCTAAACTTATCAAAAAGAGGAAAGAAAAAACTCTAATTCAAGCAGCAAGGAATGAAATGGGCGAAATTACCAGAGACCCAATGGGGATTCAGAAAATCATTAATAGCTGCTTTGAAAAGTTTTGCTCTCACAGAATTGAAGACACAGATGAAATTGACAGATCCCTAGAAATGTACACTCTACCAAAACTGAATCAAGAAGATACAAGAATGCTAATAACCCAATAACAGCCAATGAAATATAAAATGTAATTCTAAAAAACCTACCAACAAAGGAAAGTCTAGGTCCTGACAGATTCACTGCTCAATTTTTTTTTAAATTGTATTTATTTATTTTTTTTCTTGTTTCAGAACCTTTGTTTGTTTATTCACTCATTTTTATGGCCGGCTCAGCCCACCCTGAGGGCAGGGCTGGTGCAGCATGTGGTGCCGGGGATCGAACCGCCGTCTCTGAAGCCGCCCAAGCTTTCCCCAGCAGGTGCTTTAGACCACTGAGCCATCCCGCTGGGCCCCTCAATTTTGTAAGAAATTTACAGAAGATATAATCCCAATTCCTCAAATACTTCAATGAAATTGAAAAGGAAGAAATCCTCCCCAAATCATTTCGGGAGGCAAGTATTATATCGATACCAAAACCAGAGAAAGATGCAACTAAAAAAGCGAACTGCAGGCCAATCTCTCTCATGAACACAGATGCAAAAATCCTCATTAAATTCCTTGCAAATATAGTACAGCAAGTCATTAAGATTATATACCATGAGCAGATAGGATTCCTCTCAGGATGCAAGGATGGTTCAACACATGCAAATCTGTAAGTGTAATACACTATGTCAATAGAGCCAAACCCAAAAACCACATGATCATCTCAATAGATGCAGAAAAGGATTTTAAGAAAGTTCAACACTCATTGATGTTCGAAGTCCTACAGAAAATTGGAATAGAGGGCCTCTGCCTCAATCTGATAAAAGCCATCTACGACCATCCAATGGCTAACATAATTCTAAATGGGGAAAAACTAAAGTCTTTTACTCTCAGATCTGGTACAAGGCAAGGATGTCCTCTATTACCATTCCTATTCAAAATCATTCTGGAATCATGAGCTATAGACATTAGACAAGAGAGAGAAATAAAAGGAATAAGAATAGGAGAAGAGGAAGTTAAACTATCTTTATTTGCAGATGACATGATACTCTACTTGGAAGACCCAAAACATTCCATGAAGAAGCTCCTTGGTTAAATGTGCAAATTCAGTAGCATAGCAGGGTACAAGGCCACAGCATTCCTCTATGCAGATAACAGACACACTGAGAGGGAAATTAGAGAAACAATAGCTTTTACAGAAGCACCATGAAAAATGAAATACCTAGGAATTAATCTAACTAAAGAAGTAAAAGATCTATTCAATGAAAGCTATTGTACTCTGAACAAAGAGATCATAAGGGATTTCAAAATATGGAAAGATAGTCTCTGCTCCTGGATAGGAAGAACCAACATTGTGAAGATGGCCATACTCCCAAAATTGTTCTACAAATTTAATCCAATCCCAATCAAAATAGCACCAACATATCTCAAAGACCTAGAGAAATCATTCCTAAAATTTATTCAGGACCAGAATAGACCTAGAATAACAACAGCAATCCTGGACAACAAAGACAAGGCAGGAAGTATTATAATTTCTGACTTAAAACTATACTACAATCAGCATGGCCCTGGAAAAAAAAATAGACCTGAGAATCAATGGAATAGATGAAAATTTCAGTGAGGCGACAGAACATGAAAGAACCTGTACTGTGACATCCTATAACTCAGTGGTGTCCCAAATTGTCTGTTCCTGGAGGTTTTGAGGCTACAGAGGAAAACAATCAATGATGCACACAGTGTGCCTCAGGAGAGTTAACCAGAGAGAAAACATAATTTCAGGCTTTCACCGAGAGCATACTGGTCAAGCAATGCCCGTGACTCACCTGAAGCACTGACACTGACAATAGTTCTAAAAGGCACCGTACATGGTTTCAGGGTAAATCCTGAGGAGACCGGACTGACCTTGTTAGATACAAAGCTACATTTTTTTGTAATATAGTTCTTGCTTTATCTTGGTGTTAACCATCCAGTAGAAAAGTCTAACTAAGTTGTATTGAAACCATATTAATATGTTAAGTTATAAAAGGCGCAAGTCAACAGCTTCCAATAATGCCAGATAAGCTGATAATCCATTGCTGTTATGGACTATTGGCCTATACATACAGTTAATTTCTCTTTGTGCACTGAAAAAGATCTGTACTAATGACATTTAGACAAGAAATCATATCTGCATCTTGTACCCTGAACAACTATGATGAAGACAACGATATGCAATGTATCAACTGTTGTAAATAAAATACAATAATGTTATTACAGCTTATTACAGATAGAAAATTGAGGCTTAGGAAAGTTAAGGGATTTGCATAAGCTCTCACTGTGACAAGAAGAAATCTGATGTGTTTTATCTCAAGCAAAACAATTTTGTATGTTCTGTGGTCAATAGGAATTTGTCAGTATGCATTAGTGGTGGACTTCCCTAAGTGATATTAAGGATGAACGCTCTTTTCCACTATTTCTTTGTTTTCCACTTATATAGTGTGTAAAAGTATTAATTTTATTATCAGAAAACTGGATCATCACTTATGCTATGAAATTGTTTGTAAGGTCTTCTTTAGAAAACACTATAAAAGTAAACTGTAGACTTTCTGTTTGCTTATTTATCATTAGAAATTTGTGGCTATCCTGAAAAATTGGGGAAAGGAGTATGCATGAAGGGATCAGTGGTCTTTCTGCTTGCAGTTCCTTGTAATGATGGACTAGCTTTTACAACATACAGGAAATTTCTTCACACTTTGAATAATACAAAATAAATACTAAAGGAGAAATGTACAATAAAACAAAAATACAAGCCGGGCGTGGTGGCTCACGCCTGTAATCCCAGCACTTGGGAGGCTGAGGCAGGAGGATCGCTGCGAGTTCGAGACCAGCCTGGGCTACAAAAGTGAGCTCAAAGCCAGCCTCAACTGCACAGTGAGACCCTGTCTCAAAAAGC
>PVJA010041806.1:0-17718 GCA_004027025.1 Myocastor coypus | reverse complement strand
AAGTGCAACACTCATTCATGTTCAAAGTCCTACAGACAATTGGAATAGAGGGCCTCTACCTCAACCTGATAAAAGCCATCTACAACAATCCAACAGCTAGCATAATTCTAAATGGGGAAAAACTGAAGTCTTTTACTCTCCAATCTGGTACAAGACAAGGATGCCCCCTATCGCCACTCCTATTCAGTATAGTTCTGGACTCACTAGCTACAGCCATTAGCCAAGAAAGAGAAATAAAAGGAATAAGAATAGGTAAAGAAGAAGTAAAACTTTCATTATTTGCAGATGACATGATAATCTACTTAGAAGACCCAAAGAACTCCACCAAAAAGCTACTGGAATTAATACACAAATTCAGTAACATAGCAGGTTACAAAGTCAACACACAAAAGTCAGTGGCATTCCTCTACATAGATAATAAACACATTGAGAGACAAATTAGAGAAACAGTACCTTTTATGATAGCACTGAAGAAAATGAAATACTTAGATTTTTTTCTCTTTTCCTAATGTTAATGTTCAATTGATCCAGGATTGTGTATTTAAAATAGTTATACCCATGTGCATAGAATGGATTTTAAAAAAAGATTATATATATTCAGTCTGTTTCTGGATGATGATGATGATGATGATGATGATGATGATGATTTATTTATTTAGTACACAGTCTATAGGGTCTCACTACAGAGATTATATTCATAGTGATCCTCCTGTTTTCAGCCTCCCAAGTGCTGGGATTACAGGTGCATGCCATCATGTCCAGTCCCAGTCACTGTCTCAGAGTGCCCTGGGGATGGGGCAGTACTGTATGTCGGGATTGAAACCAGGTCTCTGTACTTGCCTAAGCAGGTACTTTATTTCACTGAGCTATTTTGCTGGCCCTGTTTCTGGATTGTTAGCAATTTTTTGCCAATATGAAAGTTTATTTTTATGGCAACATAAAATTTGATATCCAATTTTAAAAACCATATAATTTTTATTCAAAAATATTTGAAGCATTCCTGTCCTTTTGCATTTCCACATAAAATTTATATCAAGCTTATGAATTTATGTGTTTACTGACCCACATACTCTTCTTTGATTTTGATTTATTAAGTTTAAATATTAATTTGGGAGAAATTGATATCTCCTTAAGTCTTCTATTTAAGAGTCTTTAAAAAAATTTTTCCCAGCTACAACTAGATAGTGAGACCCTGTCTCAAAAATAAAAAAAAAAAAATTTTCCCATTGAAATTTTACAACTTTCATGGCCAAGGACAGATGGTTCAGCAGGGTAAGTGCCTGCCTGGTCAGTACAAGATCCCAAGTTCCATCCCTGGTACTGCAAAAATGAATGAATGAATGAATGAATGAATGAATGAATGAATGAATGAATTTATTTTCCAGCTTTCTACCTAGAGGTCTTTAATACATTTAATGAAATTTTTGTGGGTAAATAATGTATTTTAGTAGCAATATAAATGATCATTTTAAAATTTCACTTAATGTGTAGATTTTCATCCAAAGTGCTTAGTTACTGCACTTTATAGATCATTTGAAATTCTCTATGTGTGCTATTGGGCATTGTATGAATGGTGGTATTCTTTCTTCCTTTCAATATTTATTATCGGTTATGTATTTTGGTACCTTATTGTGCTAATTAGAATATTCAGCACATGTGAAAGAAATGGATCTATTTAGAGCACACTGGTCGCATCTCAACATTCAAAGCAGCTGTCAGCATTTTCTATTATCTGTGATGCTTGCTGTGAGATTTTTGTAGGTGCTCTTTGCAGATTTAGAAATTTGCTGCTTGCCTAAGGTATAATCATGTGTGGATATTGAATTTTACCCAAAGCTTTTTCCCATATGTTAAGCAGACCACATTTGCTTTAACATGGTTAGTTAGAGTGAATGATCTTTAAATCATTTAAGCAGTCCTTCCATTCTTAGAATACACTTTATTAAGGTATAAAGTGTTACCCCTTTTCCTACTTTTGTTTATTATTGAATTATTTGGCAAATGTTTTAAAAATATTATTGGGTCTATGAGTGGCATTGGCTTTTGTTTTTGTCTTCCCTAGATTTCCTTTGTCCAATTTTGACATTAAGGTTATGCTCACAACACTAAACAAGTCGTCACATTCTGTTTTTCTTATTTGCCTTGTGCTGCTTCGAAAAAGTTTTCTTTGTCATTAGTTTTTCTGTGGTCTAAACAGTACGTGATTCAAGATAGTTTTTATTTTTGTTTTTAATCTGTTTTTTTTTTTTTTTTTTTTTTTTTTTTTTTTTTTTTTTTTTTTTTTTTTTTTTTTTGGTGGGACCAGGATTGAACTCAGGCCCCTGTGCTTGCCAGGCAAGCACTTATTCTACTGAGCTATCTCTCTGGCCCCTTAACTTGTTATTTTCTGAGCTTCCTGAATCTAAAGGTTGGTATCTGTCATGGGTTTTGGAGAATTCTCAGCAATTATTCAAATATTTCTCTTTCTTTCTTTCTTTCTTTCTTTCTTTCTTTCTTTCTTTCTTTCTTTCTTTCTTTCTTTCTTTCTTTCTTTTTTTCTTTCTTTCTTTCTTCTCTCTCTCTCTCTCTCTCTCTCTCTCTCTCTCTTTCTTTCTTTCTTTTTCTGGAACTAGGGATTGAATTCAGGTCCTTGTGCTTGCTAGGCAAGGACTTATTCTGCTGAGCTGCTGAGCTATATCCCCAGCCCCTCAAGTATTTATTTTTCTTCACTTGCTTTTTCCCTTCTGTTACTTCACTTATCCATGTTAAACTTTTGTATCATCCCAACATTCTTGTGTATCCTCTTCTGCTTTTATTCTTTTTGTATTATAGTGTGGGAAGTTTGTATTATCTTATCTTCGAGCTCATTGATTTTTCTCTTAGCTGTGTTGAATATATTAATGTGCCAGTGAAAGGCCTTCTTCATTTCTATTACACTATTTTTTTATTTCTATCATTTTCCCTTGGCTCTTAAGAGTTTTCATCTTTTGTTTTATGTTACCTATCTGTTCTTGGGATGTTGACCACTTTTTCCATTACAGTCCATAAAATATTAATCATGGTTGTTTCAAATGCATAACCTTGTATTTCTAATATCTGTGGTATATAAGAGTCCTCTTTTAATTACTATTCTGTCTTGTTAGACTACTTTTTGCATTCGGCATACCTTATGATTTTGTTGTTGTTGTTGTTGAAAATTAGATGTGTTGTATCCAGCAGGTGATTAGTGTGAGGATTTCTGTTTATCTGGTCAGGGCTTAGTCTGTGCTTAATGTTTTTTGTAGGTACTCTTTGGAGCCACACATTTGGCTTAAAATGGATCCTCTGCCCTTGTTTACTTCCTCCTTTTGGCTTAAGAATCCTCTTTAGAAGCAATCTTTCTTTTGCAATTCTTTCAGGTGTTTTCCGTCTGATCATGTCAGAGTTCCACTATGGGAGGAGAGAGTTCTCTACGAGTCTAATTAAAGTTTAGTGTCAAAACTGTGACCTTCACAAAGGTTGCTCTGGTGTTTCCCTCCTATCTTTCCTTGGCTCCTGAGTTTCTAGTCTATTTCCTTGAAAGACTGAACGGTGATTCTGTTCCCATCTGCAGAGATGGGCAGGTTTACAATGCTAAAGCTTAGGAAGCAGATTGCTCCTCAGTTGGAATAGTCTGTGGAAAAGTCTTTTCTCCGAACAGTAGACTTTTGTTTGAGAGAATTCTCTGGGCATATTTCACAATTTGGCAAGTCAGGAAGGAATCTCTGATCCTCAGAAAATATGGCAGGGTTTCTGGCCGTAAGGCCCCTAAAAACATGGAGGCCCCTCTGCTACTGTGGGGCTGCGGAGTTTCTCACTCTTCCACTAGTGCCCAGTCAAAAGTTCACCACAATCATTAGACAAGTGTTCTTGTCAGTTTAGGGTCAGTGTGGCATCTGTTTCAGGTAGGCAGACCCTGACTCAGACTCTGATATTGCACCTCTGGGTTTTAAGATGGTCATTTTGACTAAGGCTACTGCAACAGAAGACCACATACTGTGTGGCTTATGCAACAGACTTATTTCTTACAGCTGTGGAGGCTGAGAATTCTAAGAACAGGGTGCAGGCTGACTGAATTACTGGTTAGGATCTTCAGCTCATCTAAACTTAATCACCCCTCTGCTTCCAAACACCATCTTATTGTGAGCAGAGCTTCATGTTTGAATTTTGAGAGGACACAATTCATTCTATAGCACAACGAAAACTTAGTTCTCTAATATATCTGACAAGAGTCACTGACTTTTACTGTTTACTCCCCAATTCCCTCCCCAATCGTGTAAGGGTACAGGTATCAACAGGAGTACTTCCTTCAAGGACATATATTAGAAATGAAGGAGGAAGGGAGGGGAGAGGTTTTAACAAGATCTATTAGGGTGACAGACACACTGCCATTAATCACCCTCAATGGATTTCCCATCCTTGAACACATTTGTCCATTGTTTTGCCACTTTCTCAAGCAGTTTGGGCGTCATCTTTGTCAATGTCTGTAGTTGCACTGAGTCATAAAGCTTACTCCATTTTATTGTCATTTTGATTTTCATATGAGCCAGAAGTCATATTGCCCCAGAACCCATGAATAAAGTGAGTGAAGACACTCTAGAATTGCTTTTAGAATCCTGCTTTTGAATCAGATGGGACGTGTCAGCTGCATTTGCCATATTTTTGATCACTCATCTAAGGTCACTCAGGATTAATGTCAATATGCGTTTTGCTGTAGTAAATTTTAAGAAATACTTGATTGTGAATATATATATATATATATATATATATATATATATATATATATATATATTTCCTTCCTTCTTTCCTTTCTTCCTTCCTTCTTTCCTTCCCACCTTCCTTCCTTCCTTTCCTTCCTTTTTTTCTTTTGTACTTGGCGCTAGGTTTCACTACTCAGCTCAGACTCTAGACATCCTCCTGGTTTCAGTTTCCCTAGTGCTGGGATTTCAGGTGTGCACCACCATGCCTAGACTCAGTTGTCTGCTGAGTGTGCCCAGGGGCTGGGCCATCAGCACATGGCATGTGGTGCCAGGAATTGAACTCCAGTCCCTGGGCTTGCTTAAGTAGGCACTTAGTTTGCTGAGGTATCTCGGTGGCACTAGTGACTATATGTTTTGATCCTGCCATGTGTGTGCCTGTATATTCAAGACAATAAGTTTCTCCTTAGGATGAGTCTTTGATGATTTTTTATTCATTTTTCTTTTATTGTTTGTAGGACATTTTAAAAGAAAAAGTGAACAGGCAATATAAGTCTGAGAAGGGGATCCTTCTACAGAGGGTCACTTACTGCTTCACACAGCCAGGAGCATTACACCACACTGATCACCTTGCTATAATTCCACAGACTGAGAAAATAGAAAACTGATGTTTAATCTATGAGGGGTACCACATCGGGTCTAAAATCAAAACCATAGGTCCTCTAGGTTCAGACAGAAAACCTATAGGAACCCAAAACACCATGCATTCTCATCCTTCAGTGATCTAGAACTAAAATTGTGTTCCTGTTCTAGTGAAAAATTGTCAAGTATGTCACTCAACTCACATTTCTCCCTTCAGGGAATCCTTTACTCACCTTTGCACAGAAAGAGCCTTGAATATAAAGTAACAACAATAACAACAACAACATCCCCAAACAATGGGGTTTTCTTGTTCTATCAGATCATGGATGCTTAATTTCTTTTCAGTCTTTTTAGTTCATTAATACTCATTTTGCATTCCACTTGGGGGGAGGGTCTATCCAGAATTTCTTAGACTAATACTACACTAATATGATTTTTTTTCCAGTGGTCAAAGTGTATTTTCTATTTTAATAAAAGTGTAACCTTCCACCAAATTATACCTTTAACATCTTCATATGAAAGGAAACGATGCCTGTCCATCCAAAGAGTCTTCCAAAGAGTGATTTATTACTGTGTTTTAACAATAACTATGGAACATAGCCAAGATTGTATCTTTCACATGTTTTTGCTGTGCTTGCCATTTGATCTTTCTGTCTTGAGAATTCAAGCCATTTATTTATTTATTTGTTTGTTTATTTATTTATTTTGGTGGTACCAGGGATTGAACTCAGAACTTTGCACTTGCCAGGCAAACACTTATTCCACTGAGCTATCTCCCCAGCCCCAAGCCTTTTTATTTTAAAGGGACCCAAATCGTATATTTTATGACTTTATAGCTCTATAGGTCATAATACAGAAGCTGGCATTCCTCTGAGCTACTGTTAAAATTTGACGCCTGGGCTGGGTATAGCTCAGTGGTAGAGCACTTGCTTAGCATGCATAAGGCCTGGGGTTTCGCCCCCTATACTACAAGAAACCAAGACAAAATTGATGCCTGTCCCTTCAAGAAATGCTTTTATGATATTGAATAGTTTCTGATGGATGGTGGAAACTGATTTTATATGAATAAAATTCTATTCTCCTTTATTTTGAAAATTGAGATTTATAAATTAAAAAAATTAAAAAGAGATTTGCTATATCTGAAGCTCCTTTCAATTACTAGATTTTTATTGAAATTTCTTTGCTGAAACAAAATATTACATTGACATGTAATAATGAGTCCATATTTCTAGTTATAATCAATTTAATATGTTTGAAAGTTATTTTGTCTGGGTTGGTGTCAGCAATGTCCTCACGTTGTAGTCATTTTTGTTTTTTCCTTTGCTTTACTTTTGTACTTTTCGCACTAAACAACCTCTTGGGAGACACATTTAGTAAAGATTTATAACTGACATCATAAAGTAGAGAAGTGATTTTTACTTGACAGCGTGTTACTATGATTTATTTAGTAGCTGTATGTTAGCTGACTATGTCAAAATGAGTTGTACTTGGAAAATAGGTCATGTGTAGGTTACGTATGGGTCACTAGAATGCTCATAGTAAGAAAGATCAATAGTGACAAGAGGGTTTGTGAGTTTTCTTGTCTTTATTGTGTTGGATTTCTACTGATGCTGCTGTTCATTTGATTAAAGATGGACTTATTGGTATGTAATTACAAAGTTTTCCATATAGCTCTAGATAACGGATCCCATATTTTTGTTTTATTATAGTGATTTTCAGAGCTCTTTATGAATTGCCCTATGGGCAATCTTTATATGTCTTGGCCTTTATACATGAGTTGTTCAATTAATATTTGAAAAAGAAATTAGTACCTATTATACCTCTTCATAAACTTTAGAATCACTGAGGAAAATCTCCAAATACAGTGAAAGACTTTAATTCATTCACTCCATAAATTACTTCAGCTAGAATATATTTCTAAGTCATCTGTTGACAGCTCATTAAGTTTAAAAATCATCAGGTCTAAAACAAAAGACAAATATAATTAAGGCTCTTGCTTTTGAGCATATAAGACACACAACCAATTCTGCTTCTAGATATTTTATATATTCTAAGATATAATGATATATCTTTTATATTTGATGATAATACTCTCTCAACAATAGTCTTATTGATTGTTGAACATGTGTCTTTTATTTTTATTCTACTGCAATAATCTTGAGAAACTGAAAAAATAATAGAATAATCTTTTAATCTATCAGAGTGAGTTGCAAGTGCTGAGTCCTGCTCCAAAAATAACCCAAGTTTCATTATTCTCAAATGCATAAATGATTTTTAAAAGAAATTACAAGGAAGGGCAAAAAAGCTTCAGATAAGATACCACATTTCCTCCAGGGTAGGTTATTTACTTTCATGTGCTGTTAGAGTGAGGTCTTTTGATGACTTATCTAAATTATGGGCTTTAGAGCCAGAACAGACTGGAATTAAATTCTTGCTTTGCTACTTTCTAGCTCTGTGACTTTAGGCGCATAACCTCTATAATTTTCATTTTCCTTAGTTGTAAAGTGGGTACAAAACTAACTGCTTGACAGGGTTATTGCAAATATTAAAGCTAGCTATACCTTTCAGCTGTACCTGACTCTGAGCCACAAACTTTCTCATTGAAGATATTTAAGTTGATAACATAGAACAAGTTTACTTCCTGCTTGATATGTTGATTTCTCCCCAATTTCTATGTTGAAATCCTAACCTTCAAGGTAGGAGAGATGTCACCATCTTTATAGCTTGTATGAGCTACATTTCCCTTTCTACTGTGTAAAAACACAATAAGGAAGCATTATTCTAGAAACTAGGAGATGAAACCTCAGAGTTGCCCAGACTGTCCATCATAGCCTCCCTAGCATCTAGAACTAGAGCTATGAGAAATAAATGTCTGATTTAGAAACTTTTCAGCTTATGATATTTTCTTTTAGTAGTCCCAGATTACTAACTTCTTCCCTTGGAGATTAACCTTAGTGAATCTTTCCTAAAACTTTCTTCTCGAAGTTTTGAGAACACATAGAGAGAGGGTAAAGTTTGAGATTCAGCCACAAGTCAGAATGTGTAGACAGCCAGAGACGATACACATAAAATTAATTTGAAATGCTGACTACATCCCTCCGCCTTTCATTTGTGAGCTCAGGAACTCAGAAATCTGTGTTTACAGCAAGTACCCAAATTAATTTGCACATAACTACAATGCAAAATCTTTAAAGGAAGAGATAAATCTTCACGTAATGAAGTTTTTAAAGACAAGGAAGCACTTAAACACATTCATTTTCTTATTAATTGTTATGATCTATGGAAAATCTTAATAGCCAATGGGAGAAAGTCTTCTTGGTGAAGGAAATAGAGCTGAAACAGATAGCGTGCCAGAACTTTTCATTTATATAATACAACGTCAACCTCAGGCCTCATCTACAAACACTCTGAATATTCTTTCCTTAAATATTGAACCGCCCCCCCCGAAAAACCTTGAATGTGTTAGATATGGAAAATTTCAACAAATAGAATGAAATAGTCCAAATATTATAAATCAGTTCAATTTACTAAATAAGCAGAAAGTATATTTTTCCCAAATGACAATGGCACTAAATGTTTAAGATACCCTGCATGGTCCTGACTAGTGTTTTTGTCTGTTGCATCACTGTACATGCTTGTTATGTCTTTGTCTGGCTTTCTTATGCTAGGTTTTATAAAGTTGATGCATGCCCATTTAAAAACTCCAGAGTTAGCTTAAATGTGCTGATAGTCCCCCAACACCACCTTCATAATTCCAGAAGCGATAATGGTTAAAAGTTTTGAGTGTGCAGATGAAGATATTTTTATTAATTATACCAAATAAACGTTTTATATTTCATCTTTATGGCATCAAAATTCGATTTACTTATAAATCAATCCGGTAAAAGCAAAAGGTTGCTGCTCACAGCCAGATGCTGCTCCATCTAACTGCGGGCTGTCACCCCCACAGCACACCTTTTCTCTCCAGTCCCTTGAGGGGCTGAAATCATTGTAGTGACATCTATCTAAATCTAGGAACTTACATTAATTCTGAAAAAAAGTGAGATCTTCTGAAGTGTTATATAATTAATCATCCAGCTGTTCACTTGGCAAGGAATCATAATTAGGGAATATATTAGTCTGCCAGTGGCACCCAGGAAATAGAATCAAAAGTATGAGATCTGATTAGGCAGCATGTTGCTATGGACTCGAACTGGGAGTCTGTAGATTGAATGCACAATCCTGGCTGCACATTCTTCTGATGTGAAGAACCTGTAAACACACACACACACACACACACGCATGTGCACACACACACTGGCACATGTGCATGTATGCACATCCATTCCCATGATCTGGGCTCTGGAAACTTTAATGTTCAATCTAAGATAGGGAAACAGCCTACATCAACCAGCCATTCTTAAAGAATAGTGAGAGTAAATGAACATCAGATTTTCAAGCAAATGTTCTGAATTTCTACTAAAACAGAATCCATGGTGCTGTAGAGATAGAATAGGAGTGAAGATCAAGCAGGGCAGTATAGAAGATATGTAATCTTTTTTTTTTTTTTTTTTTTTTTTTTACCAAACCCTTAGTAAAAATACTAACTAGTGGGACAAACTGGAACTTTCTAGAAATGTCTGACTGTTAGAGTCTAGATGTATGTGGGATTAAACATTGTTCACTGTTTTTGATCTGAGAAACACTAATCTAACAATGTGTTCTTTAAAACAACAGCACCAAAAAAATCAATGGTGATAAAAAAATGGGGGAGAAGAGATTTTGTGACCACATTTGAGATGTAGTGTGTCACTATTCTTGTCTTCGTGGTGCAGTGCACATTCACATGAAAATGTTGCTCTGAGAGGCTACGTAATTTACAAACATGTTGAAGCATGTTTTTTCAGCTTAGTGTTTTCCAAGCATAAGCTTCCAACAAATATCAGTTATTGAGAGCTACCTTGGTCCAAGAAGTGTTCTTAACATTTTGGATGGAAGGCAGCAAAGGTCTCTGCTTTAGTGATGTCTATCTTCTAGGAGGCTATTAGGACCAAACCAACAAGTAATAATCATACAAAGACTGTGTCCCACAATAATAAAAAATATGAGGGCCCGGTGGAATGGCTCAGTGGTCTAAAGCGCCTGCTTGGGAAAGCTTGGGCGGCTTCAAGGACCGCGGTTTGATCCCCGGACACCACATGCTGCGCCAGCCCTGCCCTCGGGTGGGCTGAGCCGGCCATAAAAATGAGTGAATAAACAAATAAAGGTTCTGAAACAAAAAAATAAATAAATAAACGAATAAATCTTTAAAAAAAATATGAAGAGGATAAATTAGGAGGATCCATGTGCACACGCCATGTGCACTAGTTTAGAAATTGGGAGGATAAATGGCCTCTTGAGTTGCAATATTTCAGCTAAAGATTTGACATGAAATAAAGAGAAGACTGAGTAAGGATCTAGGGGAAGAATTTTTAGAATAGAATCAACTACTGTGGCAGAAGCCCTAAATGGAGCTCCATGTAGCTTGTTCAGAGAGAGCCACACAGCTAAACTCAGTGGGTGGTGTTATGTTTTGAGGAGGAGTTTGGATTTTGTTTAAGGGGTGAAGCAAGCAGTTGGGACAGCATAGTTTAATTTGCTTTTATTTATCTTGCTGGCCATTTATAGGAGAAGAGATGGAGGATGTGGGTGAAGGTGGAAAGCAGAAGAAAACATAGTCAGAAAGCATCTTTTGTGCTGACTCTTGAGACACCACTTTGTGAAACATGGTGGTTGTAGGCGAGAGGAAGAGTGTTCTGGATGATAGCTAGATGTCTTCCAGAACCCTCATGGACTCATAGGTAGGGGACTGGACCATGGATGTGTGACACTGGACAGTGGGTGTCTGACAGTGACTTATGGTACAAGATCATGGATTGGTCCACCAATAGACATATAGCTATGTGTGATGTTGGCCTATGAACAACTGTGGACGGAGACCTATATGAATGTGAGGCAAAATAAACCTTTTCTTTGTGGATGTCAGTTTATGTGTCTCCACAATAGGAAAGTAACTCAAAGAGAAGTGCTCATACACTGGATACAGCTTGGAATTGCCATCCCAAGTGTGCTTGTGGGGCATAAACATGAACACTGAGTGTAAGGGGTGGGAAGTATAAGTAATTGATTACTCAGGGGAATCAAATTGAGTTGATTAAGAGACCCTCAACTTTTATTTTGAATGCATTAGAAAATGTTTTGAGTAGGTAGCTGGTAATGGGATATTTGCAGAATACAAAAGACACAAAGGAACAGAATTCCTGGGCCTTAGGGCTCTAAAGGGTTTGTCTATGCCTGTCAACCTAGGGTTGTCATAATGATCCTGTCATGGTAAAGGGACTTACCATGAGCCTGCATCTGTGCAAGATTCCTCATGCTCTTCCTGACCATGCTTACTTAATAGTTTTAGAGAAGAGGAAGAAAAGGAATGGAAAGAAACAAAGGAGGGGAAGGGGAGAAATAAAAATGAAATATAAATGATTCAAAATTACTGCTTCTTGGTGACTTCAACCCATCTGAAGTGTTTCATGCAGGAGGAAAGAAAAGTGTCTTAGATGTTGGGTGCTGCAGCTGCAGGGTTTGCAGGGGAGCTGTGATGCCTTCTGATGTGGTGGGGAAGGGTACCCAGCTCCTGCTCTTTCTATATAATGGTTTTGCAAACACCAGAGGTTTTCTTTGCCTTTCTGACCTTTTATTTCCTCATCTGCAATTTGCTCGCGCTGGCTCAGCATCCTTCTGAAGGTCTCTAGCTTTTGAATCCTAGGTTCTGTAAGTCTTAATTACAGGGCTTTTCAATTTCTTGTCTTCAGTTTTCCTTAACAAGTTTGAGTATTGTATTGGGCAGTGTGCTGATGAGGCCTAATAGCCTGATATCACAGTATAGTTCCCCCTTGAGTGTTGGGGAGGCTTTTGTTTGTTTGTCACCTGAGACAGTGCTACAGCTGGAATGTGTCATAACTTCCCTCAGTCATCAAGGATGTGAGCTACTTCTTGGCTGAATTGTACAATAGCTTTTCAATATTTTCTCACATTTTTGTGCCATCACAATAACAGCCACAGACATATGTGCTTTTATGTTTAATCTGCATTTGACAGAAGGAATTGTTTTCAAGGGTACCATACATAGTCAAGTGCTCATTTAATGGGCATAGTGAAATGTAAAATACTCTTAGGAAAAAGTTGAGACAACAGTAACTTCTATGGATAAAGAGACATTCTGCTAGAACTTTTAATATGTTTTGTAAAGGAAGGTGACACTTTTTGTAATGTGAAAGCAAAGCATACACTGCTCAGAGACATTTGAGGTGACAAAGTAAGTTGGCTGTTCTCCAGATACATTGATTTCATTCTTGCCTTCTTCTTCTAGGGTTTTTCAGGGAATGCAAATGCAGACAGTGTAGTGTACTATCGGCTCCAGCCTTCTATCAAAGCCAGATTTCTACGCTTCACCCCTCTAGCATGGAGCCCCAAGGGCAGAATTGGAATGCGAATCGAAGTGTTTGGATGCGCGTACAGTAAGTATTTGCTTCTCCAGCATATGCGGAAGTGGATATCAGAGGAGATGTTTAAAAGCCAAAATGCAAATTGAAATTGATTTTTTAGATATATAAAGAGATATAGAGATAGAAGTGACCCTTGTAGGAGGTTTTTGTGCCCATGAATGCCAATATTTGTTGTTCAATTTCAACATTTTAATTCAGACATGGAAGAGTTTTGTAGACAGATAGGTGGGTGATACAGGGATAGATATGTGTTTGTGGGCACATATTTGTAGATCTATCTGAATACATTTTTTTCCAAATTTAGTATTATTGACTATAACCTAATCTTCAAATGTGTGAACTTTCCTTCAGGGGCTATGTTTGTAGATGTTTCATTTGCATACCCTAAATTGCACAAGAGAGATCGCAGTTCATTTAGAATAACCAGTCAACTATTATGAAACCAGAGCTGTTTTTCTCTCTCGCCTAAAAATAAAATGTCATGTAATTCATTTTTAAGGATGCTATGCCCTCAGCATAAATTAATACACAAACTAAAGACCACTGCCAGAATATGAAATGTGCCTGGAATATTTTTCACCTAAAAAGGTAGAGACCACAGATTTCACTTAGAGTCCTCTTAATGAGCATTTTATTATATCTTTTTTGTGGAGAAGGCACCCAAGTGTTATTGATAGCTCTACTCAAGCCACACCATCCTATTAGATGATCTTTTATTATAGGCCAGTGTGTTAGTTAATATGTTCTACGATTATCAGATGAACAGCCCGAGGCTTGGGGAGATTCAGTAACTTGCGTGATGCCTCACAACTAGTCCATGGAAGTACCCAGCAAGGAGACTTCAGTGTCACCACATCATTTACTCATGTATACATTTATGTTTTAGGCATTTCAAAACTTGTTTTCCTGTGCATGGTCTATCATTCTGTGATGTAACTGCCAGTAGATTCTGGTTTCCTTTATTACATAAGAGGCAAACACATTGTATGGAAGTCAAGCGACGCAAAGTCGTTTAAACAGAGACACCATATTGGACAGATTGCTAAGATCCTTGGAGAGTTAGTGATGTTTCTGGTGCCCACCTCTGCAGGCAAACTCTTTATGATACCTCCAGAGTCTTTAGAGTAATAATGGCCATGATGACAACAGCAATAATGGAATCAGAAATAGCAATATTAATGTAATTCATTATCATAATTTTATAAATTAAAAGCATTGGCTGAGCACTTAGTATACGTCCTTGAGCACTTGTTATATACACTATACTAGTCAGTTGATGATTTCTCAAAAGAACCTATTGCTAGATAACTGCAGTACTCCGTCTCCTCAGATGGCAAATGACATAGCTAAGCTGGGAATGGCTGACTTGCTTGCACTACATAGCCAAGAAGTGGCAGAACTGGGTTTGCAGCCAAGCACATGACTCAAGCTCCTGCCCTCTCCAGCTGTTGGACTGCAGAGCTGTTGGATGCCATCGGACAGCCTACTTCAAACCATCTGCCCAATTCCACTGCTGGCTTTCTTGGCTTCAGTAACAAAGCGCTGGTTCTCCAGCTATGTGTTAGCTCCTCACTGCACCATGATCACATTTGGAAAAACAGTCTTTAAAAAATCACACTCGAAGACTCTGGAACTTCCAATTCAGATCGTCAGTCTTATTTGTTTTGGGGACACAGAGTCTAACAAAGCTCATTGACACATATTGGAAATCTGGTGAAACAAATTGTAAAATGTTTCATAATTCTTGTATGCAAGCTGGGCATGGCACAGGAGGATCAGTCAGCGCAAGTTTGAGACCAGCCTGGGCTACAAGAGTGAGCTCAAGGCCAGCCTGAACTACATAGTGGGACCCTGTCTCAAAAAGACACACACACAAAAAAACAATAATTCTCATACATTCTCGTGTCAATTACTCTGCTCTTGTTGCTGGGGCAAATAATCAATATCCAAAATGAAGGATGGAAAGGTTTATT
The DNA here is from genome assembly GCA_004027025.1 of Myocastor coypus. NCBI lineage: Eukaryota > Metazoa > Chordata > Mammalia > Rodentia > Myocastoridae > Myocastor > Myocastor coypus. Next base: position 2,889 of record PVJA010041806.1, on the reverse strand, counting down.
TAGCTCACAGTTACTGGAGGATTTGGTTCATACTCAGCTTGGTCCAGTGCAGAGAGATACATGGCAGAGAGCCACTTTTCATGGTGGTGGCCAAGAGCAGAGAGCAAAATGGAGAAGTAACAGCAACAATGTCAATGCACCTGTCTCTCTTAAGTTGCCCGGAGGCTATCACACCAGACTGGGTATAGTACTCATGCCCATAATCCTAGCAGTACTAAGACTCATAAGCCCAATGGATCATGAGTTAATCTCAAACTTGAGGGCCTGCCAAATAGCTCAGTAGATTAAGGCACCTGGAAGCAGGTGCAGGGGCCAGGGTTCGATCCCTAGTCCTGCCGTGCCAGCCCTGCCCTTGGAGCGTGCTGAGACAGCAACTGAAACTGGGCATGGTGGCATGCACCTGTAATCCCAGCTCTTGGGAGCCTGTAAACAGGCAGATCTGTGTAAGTCTGATCTAGTAGTAAGATCCTGAACACCCTGTAGACCCTTGCTTAAAACACACACACACACACACACACACACACACACACACACACACACACACACACAAATCTTAAACTGTAAACTGAAGAAGTCCCTGCCCCATGACAGCTTTGAGGGGACAACTAGACAAAGTCATAACAGTTCTCTAGTTATTGTCAGCTTCCACCTTTCAAAATATTTGATTAGTGTAGCACAAAGTTAATCATTACTGTGTGCCATGTGTGTTTTTAGAGATATTTTCTAATTTAATCATTAAAACTACTTGTTCAACAAGAGGAATATGAGTATTAGAAATATTAAGAAGTTTTAAAAACCTCGCCTTTTTTTTTTTTTTTTTTTTGAGACAGGGTCTCACTGTGCAGTTCAGGATGGCTTTGAGCTCACTTTTGTAGCCCAGGCTGGTCTCGAACTCACAATGATCCTCCTGCCTCAGCCTCCCAAGTGCTGGGATTACAGGCATGAGCCACCACGCCCGGCTAAACCTCACATTCTTAATACACAGTCAATCTGGGTTATAAATTCAGTGTTGTTTTCTGAATTCTGCTCAGAATTATCCATATGGTGGTGACTCTGAGAGGCTGGTTGTATTCTCGCTTGCCACATACCTCAGGATGACATCTGTGTCCCCTCATGTTTCTGGACTCAGACTTTGTGTGTCATTCTCTTTGCTGTGTTTGGAGTGGGCACACTTCTCACATATTTAGTGAATATCCTTTCATCTTTGGTTAAGGGCTGAAGGCCAATGTGAGTTTAAACTCAAACTTTGTCACATGTAAATGACAATTGGATTCAATGTAAACTGGTGATTGTGTAATACACAAGGTCATTTTTTTTTTAAAGAAAAAGAATGCACAGAGTTGTTGCATTTTTAAGTGCTGCATTTAAAAAATACAGTTACTCAGAATTCTCTAATTTGATTAAACTCTTGTGAAGTATCCCTAATGTAATTTGAGATACAATGCTGTGCCCTAAAGTGTATTTTTTACTAATAGACAGTTTATTATGGCACGTCAGCACGATTTCTGTTTAGATAATACACCACTGCATTCTGTTAATCATTAGGTGTGACTGATTTCTTTTGCAGTTATTAAAAATCTCTTATTTCTAAATCTGCAGAATAAAACTTTTTAAAATAAATAAATTACTATTGAAGGAAAATAGATCATGCACTCACTGAAAAAGTGTACTCATCAATAACCAAAACAATGAATACAAGAGTGGGTTGGATATAAGGATCTGAGAAAAAATGGAATTTAGTCCTTTGTGTATAATGATACACACACTCCATAATGATCACATGCTCCAACTACCACAGCACCAACTTTGGGAAAAACTTAGTTTATTAAACCAGGTACTAGGTAGCTACCATTCATTGAATAGTTCCTATATATCAGAGATTATTCTGATTGAGTCCCAACAACCCAGTGAAATGGGAGCATGGATATCACCATTTCAGGAAGAAGTAAGAGGCAACAAGCAGAGCAGTCTGCTGAATGTGCCACAGAGCTTGCTGTGGGTTGCCTGGCACATGAATTTCCAGCTGGCAGCGCTGACTTTCTTGCCTTCAGAAGAAAGGGCTCAGGTGCTATCAGTACGAGCATTCAGCTGCAAAATTTGGGCTATAAATCCATGAGCAGCACACATCCAAGATCAGGTTGGATGTTCTCCAGTCACACAAAGCCATTTTCAGCAGGCCCTATGAGGATAAAAGAGGTTTTAGGGATAGGCGGGGTGGGGTCTCTTTGCTGGATCACAGGCAGGGAACCCCCATCCATGCCCAATTACAGGAGCCTCCTCTAAGTTCAGGGAAACTATGGGGACTTGCAGGTGGCTTCCAGCCTCTTCTGCCCACTCCTTCCTCCTCATATTGCGTCAGTGTGACTCATGACTTGTTTGAACCACTCATCCAGATTTGATCATGTCTTCTGACATAGAAGGAAGTGAACCTTGAACAAATTAGGGACTTTGTCAGGACCACACAGCTTGTTTTAAGCTTTAAATTTAGTTGCCTTATTTCCCAAAGCCAGTGTTCTTGACAATTGCATGAATCATACATGAACTGACCATTTAAGCATGTGCCTACTGACACTTGCTAAGGGAGAACTCTACTGTTTGTTGGGTATTAGGAGAAAACCTAAAATCCTCAACTTTCCTTGCACAAGGTTGACAAACTGAGCCCATTACATGCAGAACAGTGTAGAAAGAAGGTAAGGGATCAAGTGATTGTCACACTGAAAGTAGTAGAAGAAAGTTGATGGCAGTGGGTTTAGAAAGTAGAAGGCACATAAGTTCCTACTGGGAGGAGAGCTCAGCTGGGAGGAAAGTAGCTGTCCTCAGGTCAACTCTGGACAGAGGAAGGTGTAACTACAATAGTAATCAGTGCAGAAGTGGGCAAATTCACAATGT
>PVJA010041805.1:0-17665 GCA_004027025.1 Myocastor coypus | reverse complement strand
AAAAAAAAAAAAAGTAATGTGGATTTAGAAAGGTTAATGTTTAGTTGTTTGATCAATCTTATATACCTATATGTTTTAATCTAAACTGATCCGATGATGAAAATATGTAATATAACCGTTGTTAAATTTAAACAATAAAAGAATTGGAAAAAAAAATACAGGGATTGGGGAGATAGCTCCATGGCACAAATGCCTGCCTGGAAAGTGCAAGGTCGTGAGTTCGAACCCCAGTCCTAAAAAAACAAAACAAAACAAAATTATACCACTATGTACATATTTACTACCTGCTCCATATCCTTGACACTCAATTTCTTTGAGGGTGCACTGAAGTATTTCATTAGGTTTTCAACTGCAATGCTCTGATAACAACTGAATATACCTTATTCAACTGTATCACTTTGATAACTTATTTAGTGAAATGTCTTTCAAAGTTCCTATCCATTAATGACATTGGCTTATAGAAGTCTTTTATATATTCTGGAACAGTCTTTTATCAAATATATACATTGGATTTTTCTCTTCCCACAGTGTGGGTCCTGCTTTTCTTCTCAATGTTCTATAGTGAACGAGAGTTCTTAAATGCAATCTAATTTTTTAAATGAATTGTATCATTTTTGTCCTAGTTAAAACATTTTTATTCACTCCAAGGTCATGAAGCCATTTCCTCCCAAAAAACTTCAGTACTGCTTTACTTTTCATAATTGATTTTTTCTGTGTGTATAATATGAATTACAAATGAACTTCTCTTGGCTGGATATTTGAATAATCTAGAACCATTTATACAAAAAGCTGCCCTTTCCCCCATGCATAAGAGTTACTTAGTAATGAATAAGGTGATTATTTATTATTTTGATCTCCCTATTTTGTTCCATTGGTCAGACTGTCTAAAGTCTATAGTGTTCTAATCTTCATATCTGAAAAAAATAATTCTCTCATTTTATTTTCCTCAAGACTATATGAATACCCTTGGCCTGAACTCATGACATTTTACATTTCCTAGCTTTACCCTCTGAAAAGGGCTAGAAGCAGTAACATCAACTAATGATAAACATATCTAGTATTTAGGTCTTAGTTTTATTCTTTCCTAAAAGGAACTGGAGATTCCTAGAGAAAAGGCTAATTCTAAGATTGGGCCAATGAAATATCTTATGCCCAAAGTGAAAAAGTATAGGTCAAAAAGAGCCCTTGAAAGAGGTCTCTGTTCAAACATGGGACAATCTTTACATCAAAAATGTTGAGGCTGGATATTTTTTTTGGGGGGGGGTACTTTTTTTTTTAAAAAAAAGATAAAGAATCTATGAGCCCTCTTTAAGGAGGCTGCTCTTCCCATAAGAATGTCTGTCAGGATTAGAAAATCATCATCTTGCAAGTAACTATAATAATTTATCTAGGCATGAAGTGTCACTCAAACTATGGATGACAGGTGCCTGGGAAACAGAACAGTCATAGTTTTATGCTACTATTCTGTATATTACTAATTACAACAAGAAGATACAGATTTTTATATGAAAAACAAGGGAGTAAGAGCTCCTGGCAGAATCAAATAATCAAATTTATTGTCATGAACAACATGTCAAACTGTTGTGTACCTCCTGATATAATTCACTGTAGACATATCTCACCCAAAGTGTTTAAGCTGAGCCAATCATAATGGCTCAGTGAGGCAAATTAAAGTTGGGGTCATTCTGTAAAATTACTGGCTTAGATGCTTAAAAAATGCCAAATTGTGAAAAATTCACAAGGTAGGAGAATTGCACTAGAGTAGTAACAGTAACTTGTCATTACTAAAAGAAAATAATGGCTAAATGCACAGAGTGATGCTTGATTAGATCTTGAATTAAAAAGAGAAAAAGGGACATTACTTGTCTGTTTTGGTCTTTTTGCAACAGGGTCTCACTATGCCTTTCAGGCTGGCCTTGACCTCACTTTATAGCCCATGGTGGCCTCAAACTCACATTGCTCCTGCTGCCTCAGCCTCCTATGTGCTGGCATTACAGGCATACACAACCACACTAGGCCAAAGTACATTATTTGGGGAAAGTGAGGAAATAGAACATGGATATTAGGTATATGTTACATACTACTATACCAATGTTAATTTTTTTTGAGGGGGTAACGATATTGTAGTATGCTGGAGAAAATACTTATTCTAGAAAACATTTGAACATGAGTACAAAATATTTTATTTTTGCAGTATTTGGAATAAAACAAAAGTTGTTTCCACTAAATTACATTGCCAGTCCTTTAAAAAAATATTCTTAATTTTGAGACAAGGCCTCATTTAGTTACTAGATTCCCTGAGTGGGTCTGAATTCTTCCTAGCTCACCCTACCAAAATGCTGAGATTACAGGCATGAACTACTATGCTAGGTTCTGTAAGCAGTTTCTCTTCTTTTCTTCTTTTTTTTTTTTTTTGTGGTACCAGGGGTTGAACTCAGGACTCTGTGCTTGCCACGCAAGAGCTTATTCTGTTGAGCTATCTCCCTGGTCCCTGTAAGCAGTTCTTAAAGTTAATAAACTGCTCGTACTCCAGGAGTTAAAAAGAACATGTGAAAAGTCTGTTGCCCTACCACAGGAAATCAGAAGAAAAAAAAAAAAAATGCTCATTTATATTTTACCATACAAAAGATACGTTTGAGTTTAGAGAACTGGTTCTTATATCTTTAAATGCCAAATACTTCATTTTATGAAATAAATGTTAAAAGAGGTTTTCTACTTTAGGTTCTCCATTTTCCTGGAAAATGTGAAAATATATGTGCTTAAAGTATTAAAAATGATTATTTGGACATCTACTAAAGAATGATAAAAATTATTTAGCTGAGTATCTTCAAAAGTATTTGGCTAGAATGAATATATCATAAAACTACAATCTGGTGTTCTAAACTACTATGGTACTAAAAATAAAAAGGAGCTAATCAGAATGATAAAGATTTATATATAGTCAACTGTACTGCAGAGTAATAAAAATAAAAACCACCTAAATGTAAAAAAACTTTTTTTTTAACATCATTTTCTGGGAAGAATGTAAAGTAGAATACAATATGAAAAGAGAATACTAAAAGTGGCAATAATTTTTTTCATAATGTATGCACATGTAAACTTTATACAGTACTAATTACATATGTTGGTTAAACCAAAAGAGAAGGCAATCCTGACAGGATTGATGAGGCAAATGGCTGACTCTACATTGTTCTACTTAGCAGGCTTTTTTAAAAGAATTTTGTCTATTTTTTTTTTCTTGTTTCAGAACCTTGTTTGCTTATTCACTCATTTTTTATGGCCAGCGCAGCCCGCCCCAAGGGCAGGGTTGGCACAGCATGCGGTGCCGGGGATCAAACCGTGGTCCCTGAAGCCGCCCAAGCTTCCCCAAGCAGGTGCTTTAGACCACTGAGCCATCCCGCTGGGCCCTAGAAGGCTTTTACAGTAGAACAATTCTATACAAGTTAAATCTTGAAGAGAACTGTAATTATTTTATATTTTCTGTAATTTTTTATGTAAGAGATAAGATATAAAAACAATCTATTTCAAAAGTAACTTTATTCTAAATCAATCTTTCCTATTATAATTGAACTTTTTATAACCTTTAGCAGTAGCTTGAGAGATGATCACACCCTTACAATTTTATTTCTTATTAGCTAATTAATCTCCTTGGTCCTCAGTTTATAGGTCTTATAAAATGGAAATAAAACTTCTTAAGTAAAATGACTTTGCATAGTCACAGAAAAAATACAAAACAAAAAAACCCCTCTCATTACTGGAAGTCTTTGGTGCTCTGACTTGGCTATTTAACAGTGAGTTCTAGGCTTGCCACATTGTGGGAAAAAATGTGGTAATATGCAAAAATAAATAAGAATACCTATAAATCTTAATTGTATTTGTAGGTGATCTAAAAAAATCTATGTTGACTGGTTATATTATCAAAGGGAATGAGGAAAACAACAGTTATTTTTGTGTGAAAACAAAAAGTAAAAGAAGATCAAAGCATGTTAGTTATCAATATGATTATAATTATTAAAACAGTAAAAGTGGTAAAACAGTACCTTATAAAAAGTATACAGACTGAAAACAAAACTTTAGAAAAGATTCTACATTACCACACTTAAATAATTTACCACATTAATTCAAATAGTTGTTTTCAAATATGTGGGCCAAGAAATTAGAATTATTTATATAAAACATCTTTGAAAATGAATTAATTGTGATATGGTTTATAGTACAAAATATGAATATATATTGATTCTAATTTTCAAAAACATAATCTTTATACTTCTCACTTTTCAGGGGTGTCTACTTCCTATATGCAATCAGCAGGCTGCCTGAACCAAATGTCTTCTGCTTTTTTTTTCTTGTGGAACCAGGGATCGAACTCAGGTCCTTGCTTTTGTCAAGCAAGTACTTACTCTACTGAGCTATCTCCTCAGCCCCTTGCCTGAACCAAATGAATGAGAGCCAGGCCCAATAGTTCCTTGATTGTGCTACTCATCTACTATATGCTGACTCTTCTCCATCTCTAGAGGTGGTTTTGCCTGACACTTTATCAAATCCCCTACCAGACAAGGATCTGCTTTTTGTCTCCAAACTTCCACTGCAGCTTTGCACAGGCCACATCAGACTATGGCAGTGCATAGGGTGAGATTTCGCCCCATGAATTGGGGTGGTGACTTAAATCTCCAGGCCAAGGATAAAGCAAGAATGTTGACATTGGGAGTTCAAATTATACAGTCTAGTCAAGCTGTGTTTCTATGGTTATGCTGATACAGGGTTTGAGTAGTATGATCAGATAATATCAATGTTATTCTGCTTTATTTCTATCCTGTCATTCAAAACTATATAAACATAAATTTTTAAGCATATACCTCAATTAAGAATGAAAAATCGGGGGCTGGCGGGATAGCTCATTGTCTAAAGCACCTGCTAGTGCAAAATCAGTCTGGCACAGGGGACCACAGTTTGAACCCCAGCAACAAATGTTGTACCAGACTTGCCTTTAAGGTGGGCTTAGCCAGCCAAAAGAGTCCTTTTCAAGTTATATATACAAGGAGGTGGAAAGAATGAAGAATCTGTAAATTTTTAAGATTTGAATTGTTGCTGTTTAATCAGTTCCCTTAGCATAATATAGTCATGTGCTATCAAATTAGTCTGGTATTCTCTATTATATATTTTTTATAAAAATCTTTTCCTTTATTGCTATAAAATTATTATATGTATATCACAAAAAACATTATTTAAAAAAAAAGGAAGATGGAGTGATGTGTATATATTTAAATTGCTAAAAATAACTTGATGTTTCCATTCCAAGACTTCTATGTATATGCTTTTTCTGTGGGGAGGATGCTGATAGAGGGCATGTGATGAATCACCCAGGGCCTATGCACTCAGTTATATCTCCAGCATCTCTTTTGTTTCTTATTTTGAGATAGGGTCTCACCTTGTTCTAAATTGCCCAAACTGGGCTTGAATTTTCAATCATCTTGCCTGAGCTTCCTTGATTTGGTAAACTCATTAACAACATTTTTCAGGGTTGGCTGTCATGTGCTGAGATTGCATGGCTGGTTTCTTATTTTTACATTAATAGAACGTAGACTTTCTTTACAAGGAAATTTCCATTTAATAGCATGTAGTAAGAAAAAAGATAGTCCTCAGTTATCTCTCTTAATAGTTAAATCTTTTGGGCTAGAGAAATAGCTCACTAGACTAAATGCTTCCCTGGCAAGTATAAGGGCCTGAGTTCAATCACCAGTTCTAGAAAGAAAGAAAGAAAAAGGTTAAATCTTTTGCCAAGTTGATTCAAATACCGTAGCAAAGAGAATTTAAAAAAAAAAAAAAATCATTATTTAAGGAGAAAATAGTAAGTTCTTTATTAATGAAGAATGGATTCCACCAAACCTTTTCTCAATGCTTAAAGATTCCCTCTTGAGCCAACTGAATAATTATGACATGGCTCCAATTGATTAGAAACTTAGCAGAGTGTCTTTCATGATCACCCTGTTGATCACTTTGTATTAATTACAAAACTAGAGGAACACTTGCCATGTCCTTTAGCCAACACTTAGGCTTCCTAGAATCACCAATCAAAAAACACAGAACAACCTGTGTGCTAAGGTTATGCGGGTAGAATCAAAATGAAATGGCATTGCTACTACAGTCTTCCCAGAAAGTGATGTTCCCAGAAAAGAAGTATGTTGTAGTGGAAATGCACAGATCTTAAGTATCTCAGCTGCACAACCTGTTTTTTGGTCATGGTAGATAGAACAAGCACAGGATTTCCTGCTGTGAGAAAATAGCAATACTAGATAAATTTTAAGAAATAATTGTTTTTACACATTGGAAACATGTAATATAGGGCTACTGTTCCTAAAAGAAGGGAAAACAATGAGATGAGCCCCATAACTACCCTGGCTTCTGCCTAGAAGCAACTTTCAGACTTAGATAGAAGTAAAAAGTAAAAGCCAGTAGGTGGGCTTGGTGAATTGAGACCAAAGTGAGCACTCAGGTTGGGTAAGGTAAGTACAAGTGGCAGGATAGATTTCTGAAAAGGAATACCTATATTAATTTAAAAAAGAGTTCTAGAAATATGCCTGAAAGTGACCTTGAGTCTTTACCAGGTACTAGGCTATATGTAGAGAGTAATATCTCAGAAAGGTAGGCAAGAAATGGCCAGGAACAGTAAACTAAATTACTGAGTGTATCAAGGTTGAGGAAATGCCAGCACTCCAAATAGCCCTAGGGACTCTGTTTAATTAAGGATAATACAGCATGATTAAAAAAGAGAAATAGCCTTAGGAAAAAGTCCTTCCTTGGGGTATTTGGCAGGATATTCAGGAAGATTTCAAATGGGATCAGCCCTCACTGCAATCATCCTTAGTATGAATGCTACCCTATAATATGTCTTTTCCACCAAAATTTAAGGAAGGCCTTGAGAATGACCCAAAGGTAACTTACCTGTTTACTAAACCAAAGCTCAACATTCTTTAAAAGACAATCAAAACAAAATCCAGACACGCAGTAATGTACACTCATGCTATAGCTAATAAAACTCATTCAAAACATTACATTCCTAAAACAAAAAGATATCAAATTTTATAAAAATTTTAGTTGTGTAGGACTCTACTATAACTGTGTTGATTCATCTAAAAGATAAACTCATTGAAAAGAAACATGCAAGCAAGGAAACAGTTTATACCAAATCTCAAAAAAGAAAAAAACCTCTGACCTTTCTTGTGTGGAACACTGTTCACCTCTGGAATTTCGTAATATGCTACTTAGGTTTCCACCAAGACGACCACATGGCTGTTGGCAGTTAAAGCCAACTATAAACCAAATGAATCCTAATTACTCATTTCCTTAAGTTGTCCAGGAACCAACTCTCATAGGGTCTTTTCTTTTCATTTATTTTTAGTGTTATATATTTCTTTAGAGAAACAAACACTAACCCACCAAATGTTTTTCTTTTCTTTTTTTTTGTATTTTTAGGGAAGGGTCTCCAGGGTGTTGAGGGTCTCACTACTAGATCAGACTTGTAGCGACCTGCCTGTTTACAGCCTCTCAAAAGCTTTGATTACAGGCATGTACCACCACCCCCAGTCTCAACTGTGGTCTCAGTACACCCTAGGGGCAGGGCCTGCAGGGCAGGCCCAGGGATTGAACCTGGGCCCCTGCACCTGCTTGCAGGTGCTTTAATCCACTGAGCTATTTGGCCGGCCCACACAAAATGTTCTTTATTTTTATTCATTTTCATGAGAAACAAAGATAAAATAGCAATGAAACAGTTTCAAAACAAGTTAGTAGGATGGTTACAATAATTAATACAATGCATATTGTTGTCTTCATAGTAGTTATTCAGAAGACAAGATGCAGACCTGATATCTAAACAATATTAGTACAAATTTTATTCTTAATGAACTAAGAGAAAGTGGCTGTATATCTATCCTAACTCTCTTGTGTATACATATATATTTTTTCTTCTTAAAGTTTCTAATACTAGAAGAAAACATGATTCCATGTCTTATAAGTAGATGATAAGTGAAAGATATAGAATGAATCATAAAATAGAAATTACAACTAAACAATATTCAGAAAATTAAACATTAATGCTTAAAAAATTAAATATTTCAAAACAATATTCAAAAATTCAAGTCAAATTGTCTCACAAAATGTTTTTAAGAAGATCAGATCAACTGAAAAACTTTATAGATTTACCTATCTAGTGCCCTAAAGCACCATCTAAACAATTGTCATCACCTCAAGATATTTTAGAAGGATATTCTAAATCAATGGAATGGCTTCTGCTCTTACACACTCCAATGGTTACCGTGAAACAAGCAATCCCACAAATATACACACCATACTAATTTTGAAAGATGACTTTTAAATTTAATTAATTTTTCATTAATGAATTTACTTAATAATGAAAAAAATAATGTAGAGATGTGACTATGATATACATATCCTGGTCTAAAAAAACCCACACAATTGAAATCACAAAATCTTTTTAAACATTATAATTTTTTATTCAAAATACTAGTCTTTCAATATACTAATTATCATATATATCAAATGCTTTAAAAGTCTCAGCAACTATATCTACTAGCTTAATCTCTTCAGACCAAGGACATAAGGAGAAAAATCTATAAATCAGCCCTTAATAACAGAGGGTCTGTTTAGGAGTTTACCAAATGGAATGACCCTGTTGGAATTCTTTTAAGAAGCCTGTGAAAATGTCAGAATAGAGTCTGTTTTGGAGGTCAGTGTCCCTAGAGAGCTCTGAGTTTGAGCCTGTTTGTCTTTTCACATGCTTTACTATTTGAAAATCTTTCCTTGTAGACACTGACTGATGCCCAGGGAATGCTAGAATTGTGGGAACTGGCAGTACCCACGAGAGACAAACTTCATGGGAAACCCATGCCCACTATATTGCCTTCTTGAAGCACATCAGATAAACTGCTCTTCAAATGTTATGAAGGTACACAGCAAGACATTAACAGCTATAAGTCATTCTGACATCATTAGAAATATTTGTGAAAAATGGAGCAAAATCTGCTAACTTACTGAAAGAGTATTAAATTGTAAAACCTCATGGACAAGGTCTAAAGAGCTATAGTCATGTGGTATGAACTGAAATACTTCATTTTTAAAATATAATACTAAGAACAAATAAGTCAAATACTAACTACATGCCCAGATTATTCCCAACATTTGGCTGAGATGAAATTATCAGTTATAACAATCTTAGGAAGCAGGTACTAATATGATCCTCAATTTTCAGGGGAGGAAACTGAGGCACAGAGAAGATGCACATTTGTATAGACAGTATAATGCATACTAAACTGTAACCATAACCTAAATTCATGGTGGCTTCATATTTGGTATCCTTCAACCACTATGCATTCCACAGAAGAAACCCAGAATAATAAATCAATTCTGGGAAACAAAGGAAATCAGGGAGGCATGACAAACCCTGACTTGAAATTACACAACAGAGATACTGTAATAAAAAAAAAAGTATGGGGGGGAGGGAGACCTGAGGATCAATAAAACAGATTAGAAGAGGGCCATCTCTGACACAGGGGCTAAACACATTTACTGGAAGAAAGCCTCTTTAATAAATGGTGCTTTACAAACTGGCTTTTCACATGCCCAAGACTAAAACTAGACCCATGTACACTAAACTAAAATTAAAATGGATCTGGGCTGGACAAGATAGATCAGCAGTCTAAAGTGCCTGCTTAGGCAAGCTTAGGAAAGCACAGGGATCATGGTTTGATTACTGGCCCAATAGCCCTGCCACTAGGGCAGGCCCAGTTGGCAAAAAAAAAAAAAAAAAAGGATCATAGATCTAGAAACACTAAATCTGCTAGAAGAGAGGAGGTAACACTCTTTCCTCTATTCTTTTTTTAATGTATTTGGTACAGGATCTCACTACGTAGCTTGGACTCACGGTGATCCCTGTTTTTTGATTTCCTCTGTAATCTGCTGGGATTACAGGCATGTGCCACAACCCCTGAGATGGGTGGCCAGCTCTGTGCACCTGGGGGTTGGGCCAGTACAGCATATGGTACTGGGGATAGAACCTTGATCCTTGTGCTTGCCTAAGCAGGTGCTTAGTCCACTGAGCTATCTTGCTAGTACTGATAAAACTCTTGAAAACGTATGTGCAAAAGACATCTTGAATAAAACTCCAAATGCATGGGAAACACTACAAAGAGTCAACAATTTGGACCTTATCAAAAAGCTCTGTACAGCAAAAGAAATCACCAATACAGTGGAAATACAATCCACAGAATGGGGGGAAAAAATCAAAGATTGAAAATAGTCAGATTCTTTTCAAATTAAAGACCCAACCCCAAAGCAGGCATTTGAAATGAGTAACTTTGAGGAGTACAAACAGCCAATAAGAGCTGGTGAAATAGCTCAATAAGTGGTTGCCTGGCATGTGCAAGGTCCTGAGTTCAATCCCTGGTACTGGAAAAAAAAAAGGTCAATAAATATATCAAAAAATGTTCAGTATCATTGGTCATTCAAGAGTTGCAAACTAAAACAATATTGAGATCCCATTTCACACAAGAAAGAATGGCTATCAGCAAGAAGTTAACCAATAACAAGTGCTGGAGGAATGTGGAGAAAATGGAATCCTTCTCCACTGTTGGTGGAAATGTAGACTGGTGCAACCACTGGAAATCAGTGGAGATTTCTCAAAAAACTAGGACTATAGGTTCCACTCAACCCAGCTATTCCTTTTCTTGGTATCTTCCCTAAAGCATTAAAGGCATCATACTATAGTGATATATGTATACTCATGTTTGTAGCAGCACAGTTTGTAACAGCTGTATCTTGAAAACAACCCAAACATACATCAACCAATGAATGGATAAAAAATTTTTTTTTAATACAACGGAGTACTACTGAGCTGTAAATCAGGAAAAACTTGAGACATTTATAGGTAAGTAGACAGAGCTTGATGTCGTACTCTTTAAGTGAAATAAATCAGACGTGTAAATTCTGCATTGTCTCTCTGGTGTGAGAAACTCAACGTATAAGTAAGAACCAAAATGTATAAAAGATTTTGTAGAATAGGAAGTAACTGCTTAAAGTGAAAGGGAAATGGGGCGGGTAGTCGAAGGGAAAAGAAAAAAAAGATACAATGGAAACAAAGTTTTATAAAGGAGAGGAAGAGGGGTTGAATAGAGGGGAGGGTAATGGGGAAAAAAGAGGGAACTCAGATATGTCATTTATAAACACAAATTCCCTGTAATCAATGTCATCATTATGTATACCAAAACTGTACCAATAAACTTCACTTCTAAAAAAGACTAAATAATAAAGTCCATGTAATCAACAATTTTTTGAAAATAATCTACAGCTTGAAGTGCTGACACTACTATGCCAGAGGCTTAAAATCTAGACATTATCTTAAGAGAAAATGATAGGAGCTGGGCATGGTGGAGCAAGCCTGTAATCCCAGTACTTTGGAGGCTGAAGCAGGAGGATCAGTGCAAGTTCAAGACCAGCCTGGGCTATTAAAGTGAGCTCAAGGCCAGCCTGAACTGCATAGCAATAGCATCTCAAAAAGACAAAAAAAAAAAAAAAAAAAAAAAAAAAAAAAAAAAAAAGAAAGAAATGATAGCTCAGTAAGTATTTGCTAATGATAATTTTCAAAATACCTATTTTTTCCCCTGAAATGCCATTTTTTAATATTCTGAGAGAGCTGAATATTCTGATTGACACTTTTTTCATACAATATTTCATGGTAATTCTTATTTACAATGTTGGACCAAATCTTCTGTTAAAGAGGGTCTTCTATAGCTCTACAGAGTGCTGACCATCCTAACATTTGTCAGTTCTTAACCTTTGACTCCAAGAATCAAAGGCAAGTGATAAACTAGACTTACTACTTTTGATTAAACACAGGGCTCAAATACAAAAAAAATTTTAAGCTTGTAAAACAGATATTAGCATCTTCTTAATACTAGTATCATAAATGACCAAAAAGAACATAAATAATCTGAGTTTTTAAAAAAATAAAATTTAAAAATATTACCTTTTAGTTAAAAGGTAATATAGTGTGATGGTGCTGTAAAAGTTCTACTATATACCTGCTAACCTTTGAAAAACATGAATGGGAAAATGTTACATATTCTGACTAGACATACCATTTTGTCTTTCTGAAACAGTCTCTCTATGCAGTTCAGGCCGGCCTTGAGCTCACTTTTGTAGCCCAGGCTAGTCTCGAAATTGTACTGATCCTCCTGCCTCAGCCTCCCAAGTGCTGGGATTACAGGCATGCGTCACCACACCCGGCTCAATTAGTAGTCATATTTTAAAAATAATATTAAGTCAATCTCCTCTTCCTTTTAAAGATGGAGGAAAGTATGATAAATGAGAGCTAGCATATACATTTCCTGTTGTGAGGAACAAATCAAACAGCAATGTGACTAATCTGGATCTATGAGAATTTCCATCAATTAATTAAGATGGAAATTATCTTCCATTTTTGTTTTTGTTTTTTTTTTTGATGCCCAGTGGAAGCACAAGGCAAAGTGATAATGAGTGATAAGAACACATGACATAATGAGGAAGAGCAGCCAGAGAAAGACATATGGGCTGAAAGCTACTATACAGATGCTGTAATGGGCACACTATGACACAGAAAGCTTCTTGGACTTACCCCCACTCACAGACCGAGTCGGCAGAGGAAGCTGGAGTCCTGACTCCCCAAAGACTACACTTCCTGTTGGTGACAGTGAGGGCAGCAGGTGAGGGCAGGGACACTACAGTGTGAGTTAAAGGAGTCGTAGAAACAGTGGGTATACTTTTACTCATTGGTATTTGGTGATGATTAATCACAAATCAAAAGACCAAATTTAAATACATTTGTTATTTGAACACATTTGTATTACTGCTTTCTGTAACAACAGTATTGCTTTAATGCTATCTTAAAATATGAGCCAAGTAACAGAATAAAAATCACAGATCACTTTTTTCTGACATACTTATATTTTACAGGCTTTCTCTTACCAATTTCATAGAGTGAGTATCTGACAAATAATTTTTCTTTTTTGCTTTATTTTCTTTTAAGGCTAGATGATGTTTTTCTAGTAAGATTAGATGAAAGACATAACTTAATTGAGTCCCCAGTTTAATTTTACTTTCTCAGCAAAGCAAATGGACTAATCCTAAACTATTTAAAATGAAGCAGCTGAGAGTTTTAAGTACCTAGAAATAGTTCAGTAATATTTATTAATTAACCATTTACAGTACATGTTTTCTTTGTAATTTTCTTCATAAGTTCTTTGCAGAGATGGCAAAGAACACTTCTTAATAAATCTGTTTATTCATTGGTCTGATGTCTATTAAAATAATATGGTTGACTATAAGTTTAAGAAAACTATCTCAAATGCTCTATGTAAAAGACTATACACTTGTATGATTCTAACAACTCTGGAAAAAGTAAAAATTTTAGGTAAGCATTTTTATAATTTTAAGATAGTATGTTTTTACTGGTAGTTTAAAGTGCTATTTTATGTTGTAATTTTTTTTTTTTAACAAATATGGTTAACTGTTGATGTGCCCAAGACTAACTTCCATAATTCTAAAGGTACAATTTTAAGACTGAAAATGTTCAAAGTGAGGCTTTAGCAGAGCTATGGCTGGGGGGTACCACACACCTTTCTCTGTAGGCTTTATCCATCCTACTTCTGAAGATAACTAAAACACACTCGTCTTATTGTCATGTTATTGTCATCTCATTTCACACTGCCAGCTACAAATGGAAGAAAGAAAATTCCCTTAACAACCCCCAACACTCACCACCCCACATGCATACCACCTGGGTGTATGCAGCAATACACTGAAGCAACTAAACCTTCAATAGCAACAAAATTAAGTAAAAAATCCTAAGCAGAAAAACAAACATCTTATTTACTAAGAAACTTTATAAATACCACTATGAAAGAGAATACTCTCAAAGTACTTATAAGGCTTCTTTTTCATATAGAAGGATTCAAGATACTGCCACAAATAATAAGCATATGAAGGCTGTCACAATTAAGAATTTCACTTATAGTTGTTAAGAGGTTTATAACTTTCTTTTAAATTTTATAGTCGTGTTTAGTATAAGTCCTAATTATTTTTTTTAAATCTAACAAATAGTCAAAGAAAAAAATATAGAGAGAGCTTCTGACTCTAACTCCTGAAAACAGGAAATTATCAAAATGTGTAAGAATGTCTCTGAGAGTTACATCAAAAACTACAGTTCCTAAATATTATCAGCAAAGCCAATGTAAGACAGTTTTACAGAAAATTATCCATGTCTATTATCTCTAGTTACAGAAAACATTAGGAAAAACCAGATAGTTTTGTGTTGGCTATTAAGCACAGGTTTACTTACTTTCAATTTATGACATGAGTATTTTGTAGCTGTCAAGTCCTGAGAAAGAAATTTCCTGTTTCTTTCACTAATCTTCATGCAGTTATACCAGTTTACGTGCAATTTAAGGAATTCAGTTTTACTCAAAACAAATGTGCATCACCTTTGTGCATTTCCTGGGAGGACAATGACTAATAGGTTAACGAAGAATAGGGAAATATTTTCAGCATAAAGCCTTCCTCCAAAAGATTAGTGGCACATATATGCCATTTTTTTTTTTTTTTTCTTTTTTGGGGGTAGGGAGTAGCAGGTAGTGGGCATTATAGGAATTGAACTTGGGACCTCATGCTTACCAGTTCAGCTTAGTATACCACTGAACTAAACTCCCAGCCTCTTATTTTTTAAGTTGCAGGGCAGGCAAGCAGAATTCAGTGGCTGGATTCTGTATGTACTGAATCCAAAACAAAGAGCCACTTTATTTCCATATGTTCAATAAACTTAAAACTATGCTGACTCTAGTAAGTGAGCATCAAGAACAGAACAAGAAATGGCCTAAAACTGCTTCCTCTGATAAATTTATTTTTATTTTTATTTATTTATTGATTTTTTTGTCTTTTTGAGACAGGGTCTTGCTATGCAGTTCAGGCTGGCCTTGAGCTCACTTTCGTAGCCCAGGCTGGTCTTGAACTCGCACCGATCCTCGTGCCTCAGCCTCCCGAGTGTTGGGATTACAGGTGTGCGCCACCACGCCCGGCTTCCTGTGATAAATTTAATGGGTGGAAGAAACCTTAGAAATAATTTCCAAGGGCGCCAAGGACATAGCTCAGCAATATAAGTGCCTGCTTGGCATGTACAAGGTCTTGAGTTTGATCCCTGGTAGTGAGAAAAAAAAAAATAGTTTTCAAGATGAAACCATAAGCTCAAATTCCTAAAAAATACAGAAACTAGTAAAAGTAAAGCTCAAAAGAGAACAAATAAGGGCTGGCCAAATAGCTCAGTGGATTAAAGTGCCTGCAAGCAGGCGCAGGGGCCAGGGTTCAATCCTTGGGCCCAATCCCGAGGGTGCGCTCAGACAGCAATTGAGACTGGGTGTGGTGGCGTGCACCTATAATCTCAGTTCTTAGGCTGTAAACAGGTGGATCGCTATGAATCTGATCTAGTAGTGAGAGGGACCCTGAACAGCCTAGAGACTTTTCCCTAAAATCATTAAAAAAAGAACAAATAAATCTCTCATCTTTACTTGTGCATATTTTATAGCAAACAATTTCAAAGTCTTTAAATATAGAATATGGCAAGTTATGATTTTACTGCTACTTGATACTATGATCAGCTGCCCTATGGTGAACCTGAGGTATGTAAAGGTGGTTGAGACCTTAAAAACACCTAGAATCACAGACATTCCAAGAAGTATTAAAATTCCAAATAGCTTTCAAAAGTGGAGTCCATATTAATTAATGCTTACCTAAAATAATACTGGCAATAACATAATAGCTTCAATTTACCATTAGCCTCCTCTAAAGTTATTCTAACTGACAACTTACTAGTCTTGCAAACAATCTCACGAAGCAAGGTCCCTTGGAATAGGGTTACCTCAGAATGTGGCCGAAGTCAAAAAGCTGCTCTTTCTCAGATGCTGTCTTCCTTAATTTGAAGAAGCTGTATTTAACTTATACCACTTGAACTTTTTCTATTTTAATACAAACTATCTGCTTCTTTTACTGATCCCATTTTTATTCACGTTACAATACAGGCCAACTGAAGAAAAATTGATAATGAAACATTAAAATGGATCTACTCTGTATATAAAATGTTAGAACAAAGCTCACAGTCTCTGTATATACCATTGTAGTAACCGTATATGACTTACATGTCTCTATGTGACTACTTCCCTTTATGAAGCGCTTAACTGGAAAAGTTAATTGTTGAAATGATGGCCTTTTCTTTCTTTTTTTTTTTTTGTATTTTAGCGAAGGGTCTACAGGGTGTTCAGGGTCTCACTATTAGATTGGACTCCTAGTGATTCACCAGTTTGCACCCTCCCAAGAGCTGGGATTACAAGTGTGCACCACCACGTCCAGTTTCAATTACTGTCTCAGCATGCTCCAGGGGAGGGCTGGCACAGCAGGCCCAGGGATACTTTTGAGGTATTGTTAGCTACAGAATTATTTTGGCCACATTCAGGCATTAAGAAAAACTTCACTTTATCTTTATTAAACATCTTACATATTTATTCCAGTGTTGGACTATTTGCCACTTCATTACAAATACATCTAAATCTTATAAAAATGAGAAGATACTAAAATCATGACCTAAATCTCAACTTCATTTTGCTTATAAAGTTTATTTACAATCTACTAGATGATATCATCTTTATATGTATTAAACACAGATTGAAACACCTCCATTTTCCCTTCAGTAGAAAATAGTATAGTTCTAGGACTGGCCAGATAGTTCAGCAGATTAAAAGCACCTGTTTAGACAGACGCAGGGGCTGGGGTTTTGATCCTTAACCTGCTGTGCTGGCCCTACCCTTCGGACATGCTGAGATAGCCATTAAGACTGGGCGTGGTTGTGCATGCCTGTAATCCACAGAACTTGGGGGGCTGAAAAATAGGAGAATCACTACAAGTCCAATCTGTGTCGTGAGACCCTGCAGACCCTATACTAAATACATAAATAAATAAGAGTATAGTTCTAATAAGTAGAACTCAAATGCTGAGGAATAACAATAGAACACAATAAAATAGCTGAATTTGATTATTTTATAACACTTAAATAGTACTTCAGTGTGACTTTGAGGGACATACAGTTTGATATTAAATGTGATAAAGACCTAAAAAAATGAACATATATTTAAAAATGAGTAAGGAGAGCTAAGTCTTCTATACAGTACTTGATAAGAATATTCTCTGCTCATATGACTGTCAAAAAAATCTAAGATATTTTATTTAATATTTTGTTTTTAAATTGTCTAAGAAAAGTTGCACATATTATGTATGACAAAATTTTTGAAAGATATATTATCTATAGACTAGCTTAACTGAGGTAAAAACATAATTACTTAGTATTACTTATCAATTCTTTATGGTATAGACATTTAAAATCTGTATTTAGTCACTTTCAAGATAATACACTATAAATCACAGACAATATGTGGTATAATAAGTATCTTCAAATATTTCTCCTATCAAGCCGGGTGTGGTGACTCACGCCTATAATCCCAGCACTCCGGAGGCTGAGGCAGGAGGATTGGTGCGAGTTCGAGACCAGCCTGGGCTACAAAAGTGAGCTCAAGGCCAG
>PVJA010041804.1:0-17680 GCA_004027025.1 Myocastor coypus | reverse complement strand
ACTCACTCATACAGAATGGTGGGCTGGCTATCTTGTTAATGAAAGAGGTGCCAAAATATGTCCTAGGAGTACCTTGGTGTTCTTTTTGTTTTAAGGTAAAGGTTTTTAAAAAGTGTTTAGTGGGCATATGAACATTACGTATATATTTATGAGGTGATGTGTGATGTTTGAACACATTTATTTATTTATTTATTTATTTATTTTTTAATTTTTTATTTATTATTTTTATTCTTGTTTCAGAACCTTTGTTTATTCACTCATTTTTATGGCTGTCTCAGCCCACCCAAAGGTCAGGGCTGGCGCAGCATGTGGGGCCGGGGATCGAACCGCAGTCCCTGAAGCCGCCCAAGCTTCCCCAAGCAGGGGCTTTAGACCACTGAGCCATCCCGCTGGGCCCTGAACACATTTATATATCATGTAATATTGAAATTAAGGTAAACATGGCTTTCTCCTCAAACATTTAGTCATTTATGGTGATTTAATGGTTAATTTCTTGCCCTTAAAAATATGTAGCTGGATGCAGCAGATGTACACCTTTTAAGAATCTCTAAAAGATGTGCAAGGTTCTCTCACTAGCTGTAGACCACTGTCTGCATCAAGAACGAAAAGTGAGACTGAGTGTTGTGGCACACACCTACAATCCCAGCTCTTGGGAGGCTGGAAACAGGCGGATCACTATGAGTCCGATCTAGTAGTGGGACCCTGAACACCCTGTAGATCCTTCCCTCAAATACAAAAAAAAAAAAAAAGGAATGGAAGGTAAAGGTATCTGGGGCCTAAAAATTCCCCCCATCTGAGTGCCTTCAGCTCCAGGGCAAGCAGTGAAGCCAGTCCCTCAGCACTTCCATAGCATCGTCCCACTCATTCTGTGTGCTTCAGTCTGTTCAGCTACCATTCTGGTAGAAAAGGAAAAAGGTTTTAATGGTAAACAAACTGGGATTGAACCCTAGCTCTGAAGTTTGTTAGCTGTGTGACTCTGAGTATATTACTGCATCTGCATTTGTTTCTCTACCGATACAGTGCGGGATGACAACCTTTGTAGGGTTATTACAAGGAGTAAAAGTAATGTAAGATGCTAAGTATTGTACTTGGTCATGGTAAGTAACACACATTTGTCACAAAAACATGGCTCTGTAGGATTTCTAGAATGTGTTTTATTATTTACTGATGCAAAAGGTAGCACAGTGAGATGGTTAATAATGACATGGCCTTCAGAGTCAGTTTGTATTTAAATCTCAACTTCATCACTAACTAGCATTTTCTTTTATTTATTTATATTTATTTATTTGTTTATTTATTTGTTCGCTTATTTATTGTGGTACTGGGGATTGAACTCAGGACCTTGTACTTGCCAGGCAAGCACTTGTTCTACTGAGCTATCTCCCCAGCCCACTAACTAGCAATTTTTTTTTCCACTAACTAGCAATTTAATGTGGGGCAAGTTAACCTTTCTTTGCCTTTATCTGCAAAGTAAGAAATGCATAAGTGAATGTTCTTTTTTTTTTTTTTTTTTTTTCTGTGGCCCACTCAGCCCACCCTGGGAGCGGGGCTGGCGTGGCATGTGGAGCCAGGGATTGAGCTATGGTCCCTGCACACTTGCCTAAGCAGGCACTTTAGACCTCTGAGCTATCTTGCCCCCCCACACACACACACTTAAGTTTGCTTTTAAAAACTTTAGTACAGGGCTAGGGAGATAGCTCAGAGGTCTAAGCACCTGCCTAACAAGCACAATGACCCACAGAATCTCAGGCATGCAGTGCCTGGCCCTGAAACCAGGTGTAGGTGGCTTACATTTGTAATCCAAGTGGTGGGGAGGCTGAGACAGAAGGATCGCCAAGAGTCCAAGCTACATAGTGAGACCATGTGTCCAATGAATAAATAAAATGTAACAAAAAGAAAAAACATGAGTACAGTAAAAGATATTGCTGAGAATGATGAAGTGCATTTAAACAAAGGGGGAGTACTGGGGGGTTAATGGCAATGTGTGTTTTATGGCCGGCTCAGCCTGCCCTGAGGGCGGGGCTGGCGCAGCATTGTGGTGCTGGGGATCGAACCACGGTCCCTATGGCCGCCTAAGTTTTCCGAAGCAGGCACTTTAGACTGTTCAGCCATCCTACCAGCCCCTACCATATTTTAAAATCATACTTAATAGAGAGGCCGAGATAACTCAGTGGACTATACACTTGCTTAGGCAAGTACAGGCACCAGGGTTCAGTCCCTGGCACCACATGCCACGCTAGCCGTGCTCCTGAACTTAGTTGGCCGCCAAGAGCAGGTGTGGTAGTGCATGCCCGTAATCCCAGCACTGGGGAGACTGAAACAAGAGGATCACTACAAGTCTGAGTTGCATGGTGAGACCTGTGCCAAATACATATAAAAAGATAAATCACTCTTTGGTGATCAAATTTTGACAGCAATTTCTATCAAATAAAAAGTGTGTTGTAATTATTTTCTGGGACTATTACCATGCGACTTCTCACTCTTCCCAAAGTCAGAATGACCATGAAAAGTAAACATTTTGAATCAATTCAGGACATTAAGACAGTCATGGCAGTACAACTAAAGACATCCAAGAGTTCGACTTCCAGAACTACTTCAGAAAAGTGGCAGGTACGATGGAATGCTCGAAGTGATCAGGGTACCGTGATGGAGGTGAATGGCAGCGTGTCCTTCACTGTGATAAACTTTGTAAATATGAACATTCACTTTATTTTTTAATCATACCATGTAATAATACGCCCTGTGATGTCATTTTTCAGTCCTGTTTTTGCCTATTGTGCCAGCACAAAGGTGCTGAGTAGTATGTATATCTGGTTAGATACAGTGGTATGTGAAGTACTTCTAATAGTGCCAAGGCTTATCTGAAAAACTGAATAGGTGGTTCAGCCTTGATCTCTTTCTTGAAAAGAGTGCATTTTTTTGGTCTCTGATATGAAATATTTACCTGTTATTTAATATTTTGTAGATGCACAAGAAGATGAAATATACTGTATTTTCCAAATACACTTGGATTCATTCTGATCCTCTGCTGTCCTTTTTCCAGTGTCACTGCAAAGATAAAAGCTATTGAAGCAAAGCTGAAAATGATGGCAGAAAATCCTGATGCAGAATACCCAGCAGCACCTGTTTATTCGTACTTCAAACCACCAGATAAAAAAAGGACTACCCCTTATTCTAGAACAGCATGGAAATCTCGAAGATGATGATTGTGAATTACTGTAACAGCAAAAGCAAATTGATCTTACACCTGACTTCTTCTGCCTTTGTACTTTGTAGATGTGAATGGTACTATCCAACAGAGCACAATCACATGTTAGTTTGGTAACATAACATTTTTGGATGTTATAAGTTTGTCTTCTCTGAACTATGTGTGGAATTGGGCAGCATCCAGAATAAATAGAATTGTGTCCAAAATTGTGATTTGAACACTGAGTTGCTCTAGTTGGCTGGTCTGTCTGAATTTGGAACTCCAGAAACTAGATAATGTGCCAGACAGAAAAGCAAGTGTACAAAATGTTATTATTTAAATCAGAAAGCTAAATCAGTTGACATCTATTTAAAAAAAATTTTTTTCTTGCACATGTCTTTACAACATAAAGAAAAAAAGAGGGAAGTGAGATGCAGATTTTCAGTCGTGTTTAGCACTGCTATTGGAGAATTTACTGTGGAGCTCTCTCCATCTGGACTGAAAAATAGAATTCTTGGCAAAAGAGAGCTGATCCTTTGAGCAAATGTAGTAATCTGCTTAAGAATTGTTTCAAAATCCCAACTAGGAAAACATGGTGTATATCTTAAACCTGTTTGTGTCGACAAACTGTAGAATCAAGTTTAGTGTTTTATACCGTAAAAAGTTTTTGTTTGGCAATTTAACTTTTATTCTGTAGTTATCATTTCTAAAAATTTGAATAATCCTGCCTTCTATAATAACCAAATGTTGTTACTAACACAATACTTTTAAAATTGCACTTACTGCATGAGATTGATTTTATAGCATGAGATTGTTCTATTTGAAGTTGTATAATGATCAACCTAAAAATAGCAGAATTTCTAAACTTAAATATTGCTACATTGGTCGCTATCAAACATATTTACTTTATAGTAGTTATGTGAGGATTTGGTAGAAGTTGAGTAATCTTGTGCAGGATGAGAAGGGGACAGGTACCAGGAACAGAAAGTCAGTGGAGCAGGCACTGCGCTGGCTTCAAGATTGTAGTTGCCTCATGCTTTATGTAGTCCAGTGGTGGCAAACCTTCTGGAGTGTTCAATGATAAAAAGTCGTGCACAGTATGGGTACCATAGGTTTGCACACCACTGATGTAGTTTCAAAAAACTGCATGCCTTGCAAGTGATCCTTCATCCATAGGACAGTGTTCTCCCTACATATTTTTGGCACTTGGAATATTGTAAGTACAACAGTAGAAAGCAGTGTATAAATTGACATTTGGGGATGTGTTTCTTCAGCATAACTTGAGTCATGTTGGTGCCGGCCTTGACAGACTGTTCCATTGCGCAGCTCCATTGCTGCTTCAGTAGGCAGGTCACTTTGTTACTTACTCCATGTGCCACTCCCAGTGATTAGACAGTGTTTACCACTATCAGTTCTAGCAAGAGGACACTTGCCTTACAGGAATTTAAGTCTTCCTGTGAGTATAAGCAAAGGTAAAACACTTGAATCAAAACTTTAGCACCTGAGTTCAATCCCCAGTTCTGCCAAAAATAAATAAGTACACTTATGGGGCCTGGTGGGATGGCTCAGTGGTCTAAAGCGCCTGCTTGGGAAAGCTTGGGCGGCTTCAGGGACCTCGGTTCGATCCCAGGTACCACATGCTGTGCCAGCCCTGCCCTCGGGGCAGGCTGAGCCAGCCATAAAAATGAGTGAATAAACAAAGGTTCTGAAACAAGAAAAAAATATATAAATAAAATTTAAAAAAAAAACAAAAAAAAAAAACGTTAGCGTAGTGAGATTTTAGAATGCACAGAACTGGTTCAGAGATGTTCTTGCTACTTTTCTCAAGCTCAGTCTTTTTAGCTATACAAATAGTCTGCTTTTATTAGCTATGTCTGTACAATGCAAGTAACTCTTTCCATTTACGAGATAGTTCAGGGAGGTGGGAGTGCTGCCTCCCACTTTTCTGGTGTCTTTTTGGAGTGTAGAACTCACCATTGTATCCTTAAGTCCTCAAGGGATTGTGGTGAAGTAGAACTCAATGCAGATAGCCTTCTATTTTTAATAGGAATTTAGAAAACACGTAGGACTGTGTAGAGTTGTTTTCTTTAGAAACTAGAACTATTTATTTGTACTTAAAGCTATGGTTTTTTATTTGTACCAATTCTTATCCCTCCTTATGAATAAATGCAAGACTGTGTGTGGGAGTGTGCGTGTGGTTGTATCTTATCCATTCATTGGAATAAACAGTGTTTCACTAAGGTCTCAGGCTGGGGGTCCAGGTAGGGAGGGTATTGCCTCCAAGTGCCATCCTTGCCATGGAATCAGACTAGAGAATACACCAACAAGAAGTTCTCTTCACCCTTTTGCCTGCCTCCCTCTGGGAGAGATGAGGAAAACAAAACTAGTTCTTATGGCAAATATAACTGTTTGAAAAGAAGTTAATAAAAGTCTCTGAAAGTCTCATGCCACATTTAGTTTTCAAGAAGTTTCAAAAGAATAAATATGTGTATCCTAAATATACTAAAAGCAATCTGATGAAGGATTTGTGAACTACAAGTGTTCACTTGGTCACTATTAAGAGATTATAGGGGCCCTGCGGGATGGCTCAGTGGTCTAAAGCGCCTGCTTGGGAAAGCTTGGGCGGCTTCAGGGACCGCGGTTCGATTGTCGGCACCACATGCTGCGCCAGCCGTGCCCTCAGGGCGGGCTGAGCGGGCCATAAAAATGAGTGAATAAACAAACGTTCTGAAACAAGAAAAAATAAAATTTTTTTTAATTTAAAAAATAAGAGATTATAGTACCTATCAGTGAAATTAATTGGTTTACTGGTTTTCTAGTCTTAGTCATTTTGATTCATACAAGAGTGAAGGATTGAAGGAAATGTTCAAGTGAAGGATACTAACTGTCTTAATCTCAGCTCTTGTCTTACCAAATGTGAAATAGCCCTAACCACATGGATTTCTGTAGTTGGCATCTTAGCTTTAGGAAAAAGGTTTATAAAGATTTTTTATCTAGGGAGATAGCTCTGTGGTCTAAGTGCTTGCCTGGCAAGCACAGGGTCTTGAGTTTGATCCTTTGAACCACATGCCATGGCCAGCCCCAAAACCAGAATAATCCCAGCACTGAAGAGGCTGAGAGAGAAGGATCACTAGGAGTCTAGACTGTAGTGGGACCCTATATCACACAAAAAATCAAATTTTAAGAAAGATTTCTTAAATGTCATAGGTCAGCCTCAGTTTTATCAAACTAATTTTCTACAGCCTTTCTCTTAATGCAGTAATTTCCATGTCAGTAAGTATATCTAATTTTATACTATGATATAAAAGTATCGGTTCTTGCCTGTTAAATGCAGCCAGTATGTTCATAAAATATGACTTAGTTCCAACAATGAAGGTATATTTAACTTTGTTTTCTGGTCCTATCCAGTACTGAGCAAACTGTCAATTTTACCTTCTGATTACACCCTCTCTCCACATTGAACAGTCAGTGTTATTCAAGCCACCGTTGTCTTTTACATGGACTATTACAATGCCTTCCAAATATTCTGCCTGCCTCTACTGTTTTCCCCTTGTAGTCAGCTTTCCACATAGAAGCCAGAGCAATTCTTTTATATGTCATGGTGCATGTCTCGTCCCAGTTACTCTAGGACCTGAGGGAGGAAAATCCCCTAAGCCCAGATTTTTGTGGCCTTCCTGGGCAATACAGCCAGATCCTACTTATTTAAAATAATAATTAAAAATGTCTGTTTGTGGTGGCACACATCAACACCTCAACAATCCCAGCTATTGAGAAAGCTAAAGTAAAAGGACCCAAAGTTTCAACTTAGCAAGGTGCTGTCTCCAAACAAGCGCTCTGGATATAGTGTAGTACTCCTTGGATTCAATCCCAAGGACCACAAAAAATAATTTTAAAGTGTCACTTTCTTAATGGCTTTCCATAACACCTACAGATAAAGACCTGCAGTTAAAGACATACAAGGCCCTTACTGACTGCCCATCTGATGCACTGGGCTCCAGCCACACTGGCTGCCTTCCTCTTCCTGGAAGCAAGGAAGTGCCTGGCTCAAGGCACTCGGCCAGAACACTAGCCACAGAGCCCACTTCTTTAATTCACATTTCTATTCAAATGTTGGTGATTAAGATGTCCTTGCCCTCCCTTTCTAAAGTATAGTTCCTTCACATTCCTTGTCTCTTGGGATTCTAAAGCGAATTGATCACTGTCCAACATTATAAACTGATTTTGTCTTTTTATTAGGATGTAAATTGAATATAGTTGGTAACTGTATCACTGGAATTTAAAGCCTAGTGTGTAATACGTACTACATAAATACTTGCTAGATGACATATTAGAATTCTAGAGCTTGGGAGCTCAAGGGTCTTGTGAGACCACCCCACATGGCCCCTCATTGTAAAGATGGAAGAAATGATCCCCCAGCCTGCCATGCCAGCCCCCCACCCCTGGGTTGTGCTAAGATGGTAATTGAGACTGGGCATGGTGGCACGTACCTATAATCCCAGCTCTTGGGAGGCTGTAAATAGGCAGATCACTATAAGTCCCATCTAGTAGTGGGGCCCTGAATACCTTAGACCCTTCCCCCCCCCCCAAAAAAAAGAAGAAATGGAAAGCCAGGGAAATAAAATAGTTTGCCTAGGATTGTGTGGTTAATGGGTGCTATGGTTTGAGTGTGTCACTCAGTGGTTCATATATTATAAATTTGTTCCTTATTGTGAAGTATTAAGAGTATGAAGAAAAAAAAGTATGAAGATAGAAACTTTAGCACTATGATGTTTACTGGCAGGGCCTTTAGAAGGAAATTAGGATTAGATAAAATCATCTGGGCAGGATCCCCATGATTTATAATGTGGCCTTTGTGGAAGAAGCGATCAGAAGACATGCACATGTTCATTACCTGATGGCTATGTAATGCCTTAAAATTCTGCCAATAGGGCAGCCAAGATAGCTCAGTGGGCTAAGTACCTACTTTGTTGAGCACAGGGACCAGGGTTCAATCCCTAGTCCTGCATGCCTTGCCAGCCCCACTCCCAGGTTGTGCTGAACCAGCAACCAAGTCCAGGCATGGTGGCGCACACTTGTAATCCCAGCACTGTGGAGGCTAAAGATGGGAGGATCACTACAAGCCCAAGCCACATAGTGAGGCAGTGTAACAGGTACATAAAGAAAGAAAGAGGGCCCAGCAGGATGGCTCAGTGGTCTAAAGTGCCTGCAGGCGGCTGCAGGGACCGCGGTTTGATCCCCAGCACCACATGCTGCGCCAGCCCTGCCCTAAGGGCAGGCTGAGCCGGCCATAAAAATAAATAAACAGACAAACAAAAGTTCTGAAGCAGAAAAAATAAAATTAAAAAAAAAAAAACTAATTAAAAAAAAAAAAAAAAGAGGGGCCCGGCGGGATGGCTCAGTGGTCTAAAGCGCCTGCTTGGGAAGGCTTGGGTGGCTTCGGGGACCGCGGTTCGATCCCCGGCACCGCATGCTGCGCCAGCCCTGCCCTCGGAGTGGGCTGGGCTGGCTATAAAAATGAGTGAATGGACAAATAAAGGTTCTGAAACAAGAAAATAAAATAAAATAAATTCTAAAAATAAAAATTATTAAAAAAAAAAAGAAAGAAAGAATAACCCTGCCAGCAAAGAGGCCATCACTTGATGCAGCCCCTCAACTTTAAGAGAACCTCCAAAACTACGAGTCACGATAAACCGCCTTTCTTTATAAATAGCCTTCTTAAGGCATTTTGTTACAGTATGGAAAAACTAACAATGAATGAATTTTAGGTAGAAGCCATGCCTACAAACACCTGTGCAGTACACATTGCTTTAGCAGACTGACTTGTGCTGTCTGTTGTTATGCAGTCTACAAGTGAAGAATGCTGTTTACAATTGTAAGTGGTGGCAGGAAACAGTCAAAAGAATATTTTATGGCATGAAAATAATATGAAATTCAAATGGCAGAGTCCATAAATTAGGAATTTTTATTAAAACACAGGCCCATGCATTCACGTCTACAATTGTTTTCTCAGTATAATAACCTTTGAGTAGTTACATGAAGAGTTTGTACAGCTTACAAAGCCTAAAATACATACTGTCTCTACAAAGTTTGATAAGCCTTTCTCTAAAGCATTCCATTACTGGAAATGTCCTTTTAAGACTTTGTGGTATCAAAAATTCTAGTATTACTGCAGAAAATAAAAGGAACTGTGAGGGCTGGGGAAATAACTCCATGGCATAAGTGCCTGCCTGACAAGTGCAGGGTTATGAGTTCAAACCCCAGTCCCACAAAAAAAAAAAAAAAGCAATTGTGAAGTAGCATAATGGTCCATGATTTCTTACTCATGCATCTGATTCTTTATACATCTTTTGGGATAGAAAATTTACTATCCCACTCTCGTAGCTGCAGTACTGTAATAGGTTACAAGTGTCTTCATTGTCTGTTATGGTTTGGGCCAAAACTGTCCCCCAAAAGGTTCATGGGTTCAGAGGTGGAGCTTTCTGAAGGGGATTATGTCATGAGGGTGCTTAACTTGGGTGAACTAACCCACTGACAGTTCATAGTTGAATGGGCTGTTAGTGAGTGGTAGGAAGTATGTCACTGAGGGCATAGCTGGAAGGGCACATCTTGCCCTGGCTCTTCCTGATCTCTGCTGCCCTACTGTCTCACCTTATACCCAGAAACAACACAGCAAGCAGAAGGCTGGACCAAAACCATGAGCCAAAATAAAACCTTCCTCCCCTAAATAGTTTTTCACAAGCCGGGCATGGTGGTGCACGCCTGTGATCCCAGCACTCAGGAGGCTGAGGCAGGAGGATTGGTGTGAGTTTGAGACCAGCCTGGGCTACAAAAGTGAGCTCAAGGCCAGCCTCAACTGCATAGCGAGACCCTGTCTCAAAAAGACTAAATAAATAAATAAATAAATAAATAAATTTAGCCTTCCTATCTTGAAAACAGACCTCTCCCATTTGAGTTTTCTTGAGGGTGATCTTGCCAGAAGGAAATTTACCCATCTTTCAAACAGTGGGCATTTGCCATGTGCCAAGCATGGAGGGTGCAAAGATGAAGCATAGTCCCCTCATGGGCACATGTCATGACAGAGG
Organism: Myocastor coypus; assembly: GCA_004027025.1. NCBI lineage: Eukaryota > Metazoa > Chordata > Mammalia > Rodentia > Myocastoridae > Myocastor > Myocastor coypus. Next base: position 7,411 of record PVJA010041804.1, on the reverse strand, counting down.
AAAGACTCAGGAGCTACAGGGAACCAGAAGACAGACACTTAATCTGGCTGGGGACAGTAGGTGAGAGTATAGATGATTTCCCAGAGAAAATAACATCTGCACTGAGCCACGTCCGAGATTTGAGACTAGTGCTGAAGAAAGAACAGAACCCTAAGCCAGGCGTGGTGGCGCACACCTATAATCCCAGCACTCAGGAGGCTGAGGCAGGGGGATCAGTGTGAGTTCGAGACCAGCCTGGGCTACAAAGTGAGCTCAAGGCCAGCCTGAACTGCACAGGGAAACCCTGTCTCAAAAAGAAAAAAAAAAAAAAGAACAGAACCCTACAGTAAGAGAGTTTGAGATCGAATTATAAGAGGAATTGCAATACTCTTGAAACCTACGTCATAGCGTAAACCAGGTTTATAAGGCATCCTGCAAGATGCATTTCCCTTGTCAGAATAATGGGTTGAACACGAGAGCATCCCTAAGACCCTCATCTTTGCACAAGATGTTTCTTCTACCTAGGAAGTTTTTTCCATTGCTCCATCCCACCGTTGTTCTCAGATGCCCTCCTACTTATCCTCAAGGCTTACTACCTCTCCACTCTTTAAACACCCAGTTCTGTTTCAGCCTTTGTCACTCTATGGTCCCCTTTGTTATTTAAAAAAATTACTCATTCTGGCTGACAATAAGATGAGTCTCCAGCCAAGTTGCCTTGCAGAAAACAAACAAGTCCAACTCTGCTCTCCCCCCTAAGTGGTGTACATTCTGCCTACTGCGAAAGCTCTTCATCTCCCGTGGCCTCCACTGCTCTCTACAGTGAACACCTTTGGAATTTCCTCTTCCAGTTCCAGCCTTACTCTGAGTTACAGAACCACAAAAGCAGTCACTCCCAGGTACTGCCACCTACATTGGTCTCCTTGACACCCCTCCTTCAGGCCCTCCCCAAATACTTCTGTACACCCTGCCTTTGGGAACAACCTGATAAAGAAAACATAAAATTTAGAGCCAGGCATGGTGGTGCACACTTCCATCACTCAAGAGGCTGAGGCAGGAGAATCACCACATGCTAATGGCCAGCCTGTACTACCTAGTGAGACCCTGTCTCAAAAAAACAAAATAACAAACAAAAAATTCCCAAATTTAGGAACCTCTGGATTATCTTTGACATTTTCCACTCCCTAATTCCCCATATCCACCCTCTTAAATAATCAATTTTATAAACTTATCTATGATGTTGCAAGGAATCATATATTTTCTCTTATCTTTCATTTGATACAGGGTCTCACTATGTAGCTTAAACTCATAGTGATCCTCCTATCTCAGCCTCCTCAGTGCTGGGATTATAGACATGCCTCACAATGCTGAGTTTCAGTGGCCAGCACAGCGCTCCCAGGGGCCCATGGGGCCAGTAGGGCATGAGGTACCTGGGATCAAACTTGGGACCTTGTGCTTGTCAAACAGGTGTTGCTGAGCTATCTCTCCAGCCCAAAGTATATATTCAAGTCCTAAGTTTCATATAAAATTATATATATATAAATCTACAAATATATTCCTATAGATTCTTAAATACCTTCTATAGAATCATACATAACATGAATATCTACAAATACATATGATTCTATATAATACCATATATGTAGATTACTTAGGAGACTAGATAGGTAGATGGTTATAAAGTTTTGCAGTATATGATCATACATGACATAACACAGTGACATATAATTTACCTTTGACCACAATTTTTTTTTCTTTCTATTCTCCTTATCCTGTAGCCACTTTGTCTTCTCTCCCTTAGATTATTTCATTCCTTTCAGGCCTCAGTGAAGGGCTCACAGCTTTCAAATCTATCCTCCAGCCAACTGGGTGTCATCCTTCCACCACACCCACACACACCCACACACACACATTGTGCCCATGTCATCTTCATGCCTAAAAGTTTTTGGTGGCTCCTCACAGTTTATATTGCCAAGCTGCAGTTCCTTAGCGTGCTTTATAAGGCTTCTTTCAGTCCAGCTATTTTTAAGTTTTATCTACCCTCTGCTGGAAAAAAAAAAAAAGATCAAGAGAGAAGGCTTAGTTTGAATAGTGTGCTCAGTGCAGAATTCTTTGAGGAGGGGACATCTGACCTCTGAAGGTCCCTACTTATCTAGTGCCTCTGTGTACTAATTACATCCTCTTCTTAGTGACGACAATGGTTTTGGATGACTAAGAATTTATTGGATTCTGGGCCAGTGCCAAGTTCCTAACTCGAACATGTATTTTGGTCTCCTGGAATCATCCCAGCACTTGTAAATAGGTTCTCCATTGAGGCCCATTTTATAATTGAGGAAACTAAGGCTCCTAGAGCTTGTTTGTCACCTGCCTTAGAGTCCACAGCCAGTATGTAACAGAGTGAGGCTGCCAGCTGAGGCTTCCAGAAGCCTTATCGTGGTGCCCGGCTGCATTGGCAGAGAACAGGATGCTGCTGCCTGTGAAGCCACTGGCTCTCAAACACAGGCTTTCAAGTTGAATCCAAACTCCTCAATGCACCACTCAGCCCTCTGCCTGCTGGCATCTACCTGCTTCCCCTGCCTACTGTTGTCCCTGTAATTACTGGGGTCATCTGGATCCAACTCCCTTCCAGTTTTGACCTGCTTCACACTAACTCATTTTCCAGAATGTCCCTGAGAGGTCACCTTCTCTAGGATCCCTTTTGTGGTACCCCAACTGTGAGCCAAGGCAAGTACCCTCCTTTCTGTTAGCACTCACTGTAGCGCCCCCTGTCACTCCACGCTGCTTTGCTGGCTCTTTTCTCTCAATAATTGACTGTGGGCAGTTCACATCAGGGACCAGGACAGCTTCTTCTGTGTTTCCTGTGCATGGCACAGAACCTGGTATGGAGCAAACATTTCATAAATGTTTGCTAATGTCTTTGGCTGTCCAAACTGGGGGAGGGGGTGAGTGCTTGGGGAGAACTATGATCTTACTCATTTGCCATATGCTGGGAGATCCAAAAAGCCCTTTCAGATTAATCATCTCATTTGTGTCTCTGAGGTGGATATTATCCCCAAAGCCAAAGAAATAGGTTCTGAAAACTTCAATGAGTTTTTCATTTTCACTCAACCAGGACGTGGCTAGGCTGGGATTTGGCCACAGCTCTGACTCCAAGGCTCTCCATCACCTCTCAGAGCATCTGATTCAAACAAGGTATACACTTTACCACCATAAATACTGTGGCAGTGGGAAGTAAATTGCTGGCCTAGGGTCATGCAGTTTGTTCCCTATTCTGTGCTCTTTCCTCAAACAGGAAATGCCCAGGAAAGGGACAAGGTGAGAATAGGGTCCTAGGCTGGGGTGGGGTGGTGGTGGTTGCTGCCTGTGTCTCTTCCCATTTGTTCCCTCCACATTTGTCACAACCTGAATGTTTAAATTTTGTATTTAGTATTTACCCAGAAATGGCTTTCATCTGATTTCCCCCTTGCTCACCAATTTAGCTGTCAGAGTAAATAAATGTGAAGTTGTGTCTCCAGCCTCTTCCAGCTCACATTACCATCCTAAAATTACTCCCCGGCGGGGTGGAACCTCTGCTGGGGGCCTCCCACAGAATTATCCAGTTACTAATGAAGCTTCTTTTCAAACCCAAACCTTACACAGAGATTCAGGTGGGGGAGGACTGGATGGCAATCCCTCCAGCCTGCACCAGATGACCACATCTTGTTTAGTGACTAAGAAGAGAATTGAAGTGAGAGCTAGATGATGCTACCCATGTTGGTGCTAATGAAAGCTTCAGGAATGGAGTCAACAATTCTAAAAATATTAGTTTTTAAAATATAGTTAGTTGTTGCTCCACCCCTGAGAGGTCAATATTATCATCCTCATTTTGCAAGCAAGGACACAAATCTCACAGAAACAAAGTGACCTGCCCTTAGTCCTCCACAAGAAGAAACCCAGTTTCCTGATGGAACACACTCAATTCGCTAATCCTAATTTTTCCAAGATCACTCCCAGCTAGACTCTTTTTGCTGCTGAAGTCTTGGGTCACTGGAAAAGAGATTTGCTTCTGTCTCTTTGGAGTCAGGCAAATTATGGACTGGAATAATGGATTTGTAGTGAGTTATTCAGGAAAAATTTGATGGATTCATTTATGTTCTGTCTTGCTCATAAAGAATTTGCAGCGACATCCAGCAGGGTAACAACTAGAAAATTTGAATTGTCCTGGCCATTGATGATGGCTAGTATTTATTGACTGCTTACTGTGTACCAGGCATAGTTCTGAGCCCTTATATATGAATCATTTGCATAAAAGTTATAATTAGGATTAAGCATAGGAGGTAGACTTTGTTATTATCCCACTTCATAGGTCAGGAAACTGAATCTGAATGAACTAACTGCATAATTTTCCCAGGGCTACCCAAATAATAAGGGGCAGGGTCAAGATCGCTGCCCAAATGATCTGGTCCCAGTGTCTTTTGCTTTACTATTGAGTTGAATACGTCTCATTCCAGTTTTGATTTTTTTAGTAATTGGAATTCACGATTAGAATTGCATAGCAATTAAGAGTTTGGGATCAGAGTCTGAATGCCAGATCTTGAAATAGGAACACGTGTGAGCTTTTTTTCCTAAACTATAAAATAACTTTGATAAGTTAAATGTGGTAGGGCACCCTTGTAATATTAGCTACTCCATAGGCTGAGGCAGCAGGACTGCAAGTTCCAGACCAGTCTGAATACTATAGTGAGACCCTGTATCAATATTTAACATATATATATATATATATATATATATATATATATATTGCACATATTTGCATATATGTGTGTGTGTGTGTGTGTGTGTGTGTGTGTGTATCTTCTGGTGTAGCTCAGAGGTAGAGCATCTCTGGGTCCAGCCCTTGTTACCAGAGCAGGGATGAGGTGGGGGTGAGGAAGGATAACAATATAACTTTTTGTAAGGTTGCTATAAGGATTAAAGAGGGTAATGCAGGTAAAACAGTACTTGGTATACAAATACTTAATAAATGGTGATTATATTATTATCACCCAAAGAGTACATGTTTCTCAATCCTTTTCATCATACTAAAACAGCTTGTGTGTTCAGTTTTGCCAGGATAATTTCTTCTGTTCCCTGACATGTCCCCTGCACCTACCCAAATTTCACCTGCTCTTTAGGCTTAGTTGCAGCCTCCTCCACCTCTTTTGCTTAAGAAGTTTTGCAGCATCAATATAATCTCAATGCCCTTTTACTTCCTGGAGTTCTTCTATACCCATGTAAGTGCAACATCATGTGTTGTTGGCTTTCTGATTCCCCCCCCCTCAACTCAGAGGGGAGGAGGAGAAGGAAATAAAGGAAGTTCTGCAGTTATTCCCATTTTGCAGATGAGAAATAGGGCTAGCCCATAAGTGCTGAGCCAGGAGTAATATACAGGTCTTTTGACAGAATATGAAAAGGATGTGTGTTTGTGTGTGTGTGTGTGTGTGTGTGTGTGTGTGTGTGGTACACGCGCGCGCGCATGCTCTTCTGTGCACAGGTGAACGTGTTGTGTGTGTAGTCTGGAAATCAAAAGTTTGAGCTGGGGGCTGGGGAGATGGCTCCGTAACACAAGTGCCTGCCTGGCAAGTGCAAGGTCGTGAGTTTGAACCCTGGTCCCGCAAAAAAAAAGTTTGAGCTGTAACAACGGATGAGCCTGGCTTGGAGTTCTTTCCTCTGACAAGTATTACCTTTTGACACTGGTCTGCATGCGTCAAATGATTTCTCTGAGCCTCAGTTTCTTTGTCAGTAAAATAGGAGTGGAAAGAGATGCTGCCCCATTATTGTGAATAACTTGCCCAGCCTCGTTATTGTGAAAAGAAAAATGAGAACGTGATTATAAAATGCTTGGCATTTTAATACTTGGCACAGATTAAAGTACTGAGGAATGGTAGCTGGGATTGTCATGTAAAAGAGATATCTGAGGGGGAGAAGGCTGTTCATCTGCAGTTGTGTTTGGTGGCACATGTGTGCACACCTGTGTGTGTGGGTGTGCACATGCCTGCGCACACCTTATCCACTTCCACATTGCAATGTCTTCTCTTAAGAGATTCAAGATTCGGAGAGAAACTTTTTCCTCTCAGTTTCTGTGTTTGCAATAAATAAGTGAAATGCAGGGGCTAGGAGAGGCCATCAGCTTGGGCTAGGATAACTGCAGTGTAAAGGAACAGATCTTTGTGTCTTTGGAGGATATGCACGTGGGCCTTTTGTACTGTGTGGGTATCCAAACCTCCTTGGCCTCCTGAGCCATGGGGAGGTGTCTCTGTGTGTGTAGGCTGAGACTGGAGCCCTTGGGAACCTCATGTGTGCCAGTGTGTGTGCCATTTCTGCTTATGAATGGAGGGCCTGTGGTTTTGTGTGTATATTTGGGAAGATGAGGTGATACAAGGCTTGTGGGAGCCCTTGCTCTCTTGAGGATGGATGTGTGTACATGTGTAAGAGCATCTGCAAATGAGAGCAATTATGGAGGTGATGGTGTGTGTGATAGGGTGCCAGGAGCTGTCTTACTGCCTGCAGGGCTAGCTCTGAGTCTGTGTGTGTGTATTTGCTTTTAGAAAAAGATGTCCACACACACACACACACACACACCTCTAGGCTAGATCTGTGTGTGGAGAAGAGGGCTGAGGCTATAAATGCCCATGTGTCTGTAGGCCATAGGGCATTAGTGTGTGGGGGACTGTTTTTGAGTCTGAAGGTTCTGCGTCTGTGTGTCTCCTATCTAAATGCCTGAGCTTCCCTGCCTTCCTCAAGATCTAATCATGGATAGAACTCTAGAGAAGTGAGATGAGCTCTGGACTCCGTGGCCAAGTGAATCCCGAGCAGAAGGGGACTGTCCCAAGCAATCCCTTAGAAGATAATTGAGAGGATCACCCTCCTTTTGCCCTAACCACCCACTAGTCCAAGGTTATCCAGTCCTTAGGACCTGCCCGGTTCTCTGACCACTTCGGAGTAGAGTTCTATGCATGTTGGGGTACTGTGGATGCCTCCTTAACGTTGTGAGCAGGTAATATTCACATCACGATCTACAAATATGTAGCAGGTACAGCATTTCTATGGAGTTCATCTGAGAGGCCGAGATCGCCGTGAGTCACTCTTGTACCTGTGAGTGGGGCTGTGCCTGAGGATCGTGGGTGCTCCTTGAGGGAGGGGCAGTAGTGAGGACTATTGTGGATGTGTGCCCACCAGCGTCTTTGTGTGTCAGGGTGTCTTGGAGTTTGTCGGTAGCTCGCAGTGTCTGCGTGTCTCTGTTTGTGTGTGCACATCTCTGGGTCTCTGCCTTGTGTGTGTCTCACTCTTCCTTGGCGGGGAGGGGATTGGTCACGCATGACTCATCTTGAACCGAGCGGGGCTCCAGCGGCAGGGCGGCTGCCGCCGCAGCTGGAGGGGGAGGAGGAGGACGAGGAGGAGGGAGAAGAGGAGGAGG
>PVJA010041803.1:0-17669 GCA_004027025.1 Myocastor coypus | reverse complement strand
GGCTACAAAAGTGAGCTCAAGGCCAGCCTCAACTTCATAGTGAGACCCTGTCTCAAAAAAAGACAAAAAAAAAAAAATTATGCTTGATTTGTAGCAATGAGAATACATAATGCATATCAGGTATTTACATTCCGAATCATAACTGTAACAAAATTACAGTTTTGAAGTAGCCACCAAAATTATTTTTTGGTTTGGGGTCACCGCAACATGAGGAACTGTATTGCGGGGTCACGTCATTAGAAAAGTTGAGAACCACTGCTTTATCCTCTTTGCTAATGCACACCCAAGACTGCCTAGGAACAGGGCTGCCACTTGTCATTGAGGTAAGTTCAACACATAATAGACAGTTGTTGGGATGCCCAGACTCTGGCTATATTCTCAGGGGTGACACTGTCCAGTAGAAGGAACACAGGACTCAAAGCAAAGTCTCTACTTGTTCTAAGTTAAGATTTACTTGATTAATCTGTGTGTCTTCTTTCTACTCTGCAAATATCAATTTCAAAAGTGCTTTACTAGAAAGTACCTGGTACATAGAATTTTCAGTAAGAACAAGATTTCTGAATTTTTTTAGACTGTAGTCAAAGGTACAGTATGAATCATAAAACAAAAATTATAATTAAACAATATTCAGAAAATTAATTAAATATTAATTAATTTAAATTAAAATAAATATTTCAAAACAATATCCCAAAGTTCATATTAAATCATGAGTCCAACTTAGAGGCCAGAATTGTGTATCATATGTACAATTCTCTAAGCAATTCAGAGTTCTTGCATAATATGTGAATAGGTAGATATCAACTAAGAAAAAGCTTCCATGGTAATAAAGAATTACTAAGAACAAAACATAGCATAAATACTGCAATGGTAAATATATGACCAGAACTTCTAACAGTTTGGGGATGGGATATTGTATGAAGTTTCAGTATGTCGTGGACATGAACAGTGTCCATGATGCTAACTGGTGGCCAGGTGTCACTTCTGGTGACTGAGTACTTCTATTTCCTATCCACCCTGTAGAACCAGGCAGAATCATGACACATAAAGCACAGGAGAAGTCCATCTGAAGAATATGCTGAGGGAAATATTCTGCTGCTGTTTACAAAATAGTTGAAAGACTATTTTGCCCTACTTAGTGGGTTCTTCTCATTCTCCTTCATGGAGTTGCGGTCATTTTGATCCCTCTTTAGAATATCTTTTAGTAAATTGTGCAATGTTGCCTTCTACATCATGAAATTCTTTAGTTGTTCTTTGTCCTGGAAGTATTTCACTTCTCCTTTGAAATTCAAAGAGCGTTTTTCAGCGTATATCAGTCTGGGCTGGAATTTGTTTTCTTGGAGGACTTGAAATACTTTGCTCCATGCTCTTCCTGACTTCATGGTTTGTAAAGAGAAATGTGCCATTATTCTAATGGGTTTTACTTGAAATATGATTTGTTTCTTTTCTCTAGCAGCTTTTAGTATATTGTTCCGGTGCTGAATTTCTGAGATTTTGATTATTATATGTTGTATGATTTCATTTCATACCTGTGCTAGCCTAGCAGTTAGCAGCAACTTAAAGGTCTTAGCACTTACTTACAAAGGGTTTTTTTTTGAGCCCACATTACCTCCTAAAACTTTAAAGGAAACCATGGCCCTGTAGCCATGGCTTTTGTGTATAGCCACTCTGTGTCTCCTGTTGTTCTGCTGACAATGGAGCCAGGAAATATTAATACGTCTAATATACATAAAGAGAAGCTGACTTATTTTTTATAAGCTGTTAAATTTTTATTTGAAAAAGGTTTAGTAGTAAATATCATAAGGAATGTTTCTCCTTTATAATTACTATAAAAATTACCAAATGTGCAATACATGATAGGCAATAATAGTACTCTTTTCTACAATCAGAGCTACAATATCTTTTTGGAATATGGCTGAAAACGCCGGTTTTAATTTTGTAAACTCTTTATGCGGGGAGCAAAAGCTGATTTTACGCAGCCATCAAATCTAAAGCTTTGCTCCCACTTCTGGAGGGTGCATGGAAAAGATCTGTGATCTTGTGTTTGATTGGAATCTGGACTGGTCAATGAAAACTGCGGATATTGCATAGTGTTTATCTTTAAGTCCCTGGATTATAGGCCCCTTCTCTAGCTTTTCTGAGATGGTAAGGGTTGCCCAGTTTTATCAAGTTTGGAGTGGCATTCATTAATCCGATGTTTACCTTTTCCACATCTCAGACAAAGTCCTGGAACAGTCATTATTTTTATCTCTTTTTTTCCTTTTATTGTGTCCTTTTTTACACATGACCCATCTTTCCACACTTAAAACATTTGGTATGACTTTGTTTAAAAGAAGACTGTAAGGCAGCTGCCAATAAATTAGCTTTGTATGGCTCTGAACCAATATCAGCATAGGCCTTAACATATTCTTCTAATGATGCACCCTGTGCCTTTAAGGGACCCAGAACCTTTTGACATTCGGTAATTGTATTCTCAAAAGACAAAATCTTCAATAATAACTCCTTCAAATCTGGCGCTCTCACTGCACAGCATCCCTTAAATGAGAGATAAAACCTACATTAGATTGGAGAACCTTAACAAATGATGTTTGAGCATCCCCAGTTCTTTCCACCTTTTCCCATGCTCTCAAGCAACAAATATGAGTTTGCACAATAGCCAATTCATCGTATTGTAATTGGGCTTGGATACCAACCCAGGCCCCTTACCGGTGAGTTGATCTGATGAAACATTAACTGGAGGATTCTGCCCCTGTTAACCCTCTCTTGAATATCTGCTTCATCTTTCCACCAAGCTCTAAAGTGCAAGTATTGGCTTGGCTCTAAAATTGTACAACACACGACTTCCTAATCATGAGGAATTAATCTATGTTCATTTGCTAATCCTTATACTAATCCAATCACATAGGTTGAATGCATGCCATAGGCCATAACAGCCTGCTTTAAGTGTTTAATAAGTTTGAATGCCAGAGGTTGGTGTAACCCACTGTACATACCTCTGGGGAAATGGAGTATTTGGTGGGTGTTATTGAGGCACCAAAGAAAAAATACCCAAAGGGGCAGAATAAACTTTAGGATCTCCCTGTTGTCTCCCTTGCATAAGAGCCTGAGATATCACACTTTTATAAACTTTTATGGGGGCTTCCTTTTTTTTTTCCTTATATGGAGAAGCAGAAGGGTTAAAAGATGGCCGCAGGGGCTGAATTTTTGTAAACTGAGATAGAGGAACTGCAGGGGCAGAGACATCCATTTTTTCAATCAATTTAGAAATCAATTGTGATAATTGCTTTACCTCAGCTCGCAGCTCATACACCTCATTCTTAGTTTCCTTTTGTTCTACATCCTCCAAATTCTCAGATTCTAAGGTGGTTTGGAATGCCATAAATCTCCTTTAAAGACTTAGTGTGTTAAATTCACCCCCCCTACAAAGCATTGAGAAATTCAAAGAACTAATGCTCTTGGTATGTTGGGAAGCGTCTTCACGTAGGAGTTCTTGAGAGGGTGCAACTATATCAAAATTATGCACCGCAGGGTCCCCTTGCTCTGTTTTTGTCCTCTTTGCTATGCTAACATCTACATTTGAGAGGGAAGGAGGCAGAGGTCTTAAAAATGTCTCACGTACAGATTGACATTTGTGCGGAGACTGCTCTTGAGGTTTAGCAGTATCAGCATCTGAAGCTGACCTGTTTAAATATTTCTTAGACTCTACTGAGTCTGATTGCAGTGTTCCCAAAGCTAAGGAAATCAAACTACAAAGAGGCCATACATGAACAGGAATTGGTTCCCCATTTTGGTAAGCATGATGCAATGAATGCTCTCATAGCTAGTTTCCAAACTTTTAAGTTTAAAGCAGCCTTTCCCTTAGGCTGAAACCAACAGCCATGCCTTTTTATAAGGCAAAATAATTCCTTGAAATTCTTAGGTTTTATTTTTACACCTGCTCCTTTGAGGAATGTCTGAGTAAGATGGACATACTCATTTTTTTTACTGAAGTGGAATTTCCCATTACTCTGAGCTATTGCCGGTGGTCTCGCCTACTCTGGGCGTAATTTTCCCCGCGCAGTCAGGCTTCTCTAAACTCACCCTTTGTCATCTTATGTGCCCCATGTCATGCACCACTTGTTGTATGATTTTTGTCTGGTGCTGAAAGAAAAGACGAGGAGACCCGATAAATGTAGCTTCAGAGGACTCACTGAGGAAGAAAAATCTCTGTGAGTCCTCTGAAGCTACATTTATTGGGTCTCATTGTTTCTTTCGGCACCGGACAAAAATCATGCAGCAGTTATGTCTGGGTTTCATTTTAACTGAGTTGATGTTGTTGGGAGTTCTATGTACTTCAGTTACCTGAATGTCAAACTGTTTCCCTATATTTAGGAAGTTTTCTACTGTTACTTCTGCCCATGTTCTTTTATATCATTTCTACCAACTCCTTCTTTCTCATTAATGTCTATTAGTCTTATGTTGTTTATCTTTTAATCAACTTGCACATGTTAGATTATTTTTTCTTGCTTCCTGGTTGTTCTTAAGAGATATTTTCTTAGCTCTTCACTAGCTGAAACGGTGTCTTTAAGGTCTGAAAGCCTATTTTCACTTTCACTGAAGTGGTTTTGTAAGCTTGTGATGGAGGTTTTTATTTCCTGTATAGCACTTTGAATATGCTTTATATATTCTGTTGCTTTCATATATTGCTCATTCAAGGATACCATCATTTTTCTATTCTCCTCTATTTTTTATCAGTGTCTTTTTTAGAAGCACTTAGTACTTCTTTTATTATAGTTATTATTTCCTTTTTACTTCATAAATTATTTCTGATCTGATTTCCTCTGTAGCTATCTGCAGTTGTTTCCTTACTTCAGATGCTATTATTTCAGAGATTTCAAAAGTGTGCTTTCTAATATCTTCTATGCTATTGTCTCCTGCATTTGTTCAAGCCCTAAGAGCACATTTTGCTCCTTCTCTTTGTCATTTTGTATAGCTCTGCCTTCTGACCTTTGCTGTAGAGCTTTGGTAGAGGTCTTACCTTAACCCTAGATCTGGATCTACCACGTTCAAACTTGTCCAAGTGGGTGTGGCTTGAGTATGTCTGTTGAGCTCCACTTCTTCCTGTTGTAGCGCTTGGAGGTGAACCAGCTGTGCTGCTCTGGCAAGATACTCTCTACCACATAAGCTGGGGTAGGTGTCATTTTCAGTGTCTCCTCAGGGAGTTCTGTGGCAGTTTTCCGCACTGGGCTTGTCTGATGGATAAAGTTCCACTCACATGCCTGGCTTTGTTGCTGGTCCAATGAGTTTCCATTGGGTCCAGGTCATTCTACCTCACACAGTGGGTCTGGTCTCTGGACCGAATGAATTTCCTGTGGATCCAGGGTGGCCTCACTCACACACTCAGCCTGGTAGCTGGGTTGAATGAGTTTCCGACTTTCCCAAGGTGATCTCTCTTACATGCTGAGCCTAGTTGCCCGGTCGAATTAATATTTCTAAATTTTTAACAGAATATTCTAAGAAGAAAAGTCCCTATAATAGTACTATATTTTTGTTTTACTAGAAACAGCTTTACTTTGATGCTAACCTTTATCTAAATTATGAGCATTAAATTAAAATTCATTGATTGATATCATTCTGACTCAAGCCAAGTAACTGTTATTCATTAGTAGAGATAATATATCAATTCTTCCTGGCTGCTGCTGCTTAACTGTCATTGACATTAGTGACATATCTGGCAGATACTGTCCTCATTTTATTCAAATCTAAGAGCAAGTACTGTGGGCCTATCTCATTATTAACCATTTTAAGGTAATAAGAGTCCTCAAGACTCCACTAAATCAGAGTTCACACCACAAGAAACTGTTAACACAGCAAACAAAGAACCTGTGGAAGTTCCAAAATGTTCTGGTTTTTTGCTTCCTAGTCTATCATGCTTCTGAGTTTTGGAACCATACAAAAGAGAAGAAGATTCACCTTATTTCTGAGGGAGTTTTCACTGTGTCTCACCAGAGACAAAACAAAACAAAAGAACTATTATGATAATTATGCTGATATTTTCATTAGCCAAAGGGAAGAAATACAAACTTAACTCAAAAGAGAAACACATCATCGAGTCAGCACTTTTTCATGTTGTGATCTATAGTTCAGGATTAAGAAATCTATGTTTTCTCCTGCCTTAAAGTCATTACTTTAGTGCAATTGGGCTACTCTGCAAAAATGGCTAATGGTACAGCTTTGTAACTGAAGTAAATTATTTTGCTACTTTCTGGAGATTAGGAAGACCATCATAAAGAGTTCGTGTAGGATGAGGATCATACTGCCTCTTGAATAGCTTTCTACTCACATGGCTAAATAGTCATAGGATCACCTTCGTAGGGTCACTAATTCTACTCATGCCATCGCTATCTGCATAAATACATCATCTCAAAAGAGTCCTATCTTTAATATCATCACCTTGAGGGCGAAAATTTCAGCATGTTAACCTGTCAAGTATGTACTGTCTAGAACATTATAGTCATACTCAGTTTATGGTCATATTTTCAGTTTCATAAGATGGTTTATATGACAATATGTCTACAATTTATTTTCCTTTCTTTTTAAGTATTTGAAACAATTGTGCCTTCATAAAAGTTTCAATTGTTTTTCTCTTAGCTATTTACTCTTGTGTTTCATTTTTAGATGGTGCACTAAGTTCTTATGCCAGGATACAGTTAGTTTTCAATTCCTATTTCATGAGTACCTCACTGGAGAACATATAAGGCAGAAGGAAAAGTTGTGCCCTTTCTATTGATGTGCCATTTTCACTTAGTCTTCATGAAAAATATATCAAGGGACTAAAAAAGCTTTGAGATTATTATAATGAAATATTAAAGAAAATTAGACTAAACCCAAACAAAACATGTCTCTGAAGCAACAAGAGGTTCAAATAAGAGTATAAATAAGATAGTTTTCCATGAAAAGAAAATGGCTAAGAGTTTAAAATTCATTGCAGTGAAAAAAAAATCCCCATTCCTTCTTTTATGAAAAAAATTAAATATGAAATTCTGATAAAAGGTATATTTTTACCTTTGTTTTTAGATTTATTGTGTGTTTGTGTTATAAACATGTTTAAAATGATTACATATTTCTCTGTTTTGTTACTTTTACTATGGTGTCCCTAACTAGATATATCTCACTTCAACAAGTTATCATTTTCTTTTCCTTTTCATTTTTATGTATTTAGTACAGGGCCTATGGGGTTTCACTACACAGATCATACTTCCAGTGATCCTCCTGTTTTCAGCCTCCCAAGTTCTGGGAATACAGGCACGTGCCATCAAGCCCAAGCTCAATCATAGTCTCAGTGTAGACTGGAGGCAGGGCTGGCACGGCATGTGGTAGTGGATAATGAACCCAGGTCCCTAGACTCTGCCTAAGCAGGCACGTTAGTCCACTGAGCTATCTAGCTGGCTCATGTTATCATTTTCTAAACAGTATTTCTTTCTTCATATAACACTTCTGTGATCCTTAGTCAAAACTATTAACATGATTAAGACATGCCTAGCAGATAGAAAAGGCACAGCCCTGAGTGTGTCCTGAGTCTGTCCTTTTGGACCTATGAACCAACAAACCAAGTAGGGAAGGCCCACCCTGACTGTATGTGGCACTACCTAAAAGATTTGCAGGTTTGATGGAATAAAAAGAGAAAGCAAGGAAACTGGATTTTTGATGAGCTTTAGTCTTCCTGAGCAGTTTCTTGGTCTGTTGCTGGCAGTGCCTTTGTACGCTGGTCTTGAGGGCTCCAGTTTTTCTAGGCTTTCACTACATACTTGAACAAACCAACCTCCAGTGAGCTTCTAGGCTTTGAATCTTGGAGTCTTGCTGAATCCTCTGTGCCATGTTTCCTTTTTCAGGGTGTGTGTGTGTGTGAGTGTATATGTGTGTGCACATGTACATGCGTGTATGGTTGGTATGATATTTGGAATACAAAAATTAAGAATGTATTTCTTTATTTTTTTAAGAAAAACAGACATCATCCCGGATCTTAGAACTGTGTCATCCTTAATTCTAAAATTAGTATGAGTTCTTACTAAGACACACCATTGTGTTTTTTGTTTTTGTTTTTTTGTTTTTTTGTCAGTTTGCACGCATAAAAAGAAATGGGTTTATACTGATAGTATCACAGCTATGATAGAAGTAGTAGTCCACGAATTCATCCTATCCTAATTCAGGGTTTTGATAGAATAAACATGGGCTTTATCCACCTGAATGTTTCTCTGGCTCTTGCAGGCACAGGATTTGTGTTTGTAAAAATAGAATTTTTAACATTGCTTTCATTTGTATCTTTGTGAAGCATGAATTTAGAAACAAATTAAATGTAATAAAGGGTAGGTGAGAAAGCTGAGCAGACTGAGTGCCTGCTTAGGCAAGTGCAGGCACCAGGGTCGGGTAGGAGGGCTGGGTTCTAACCCCAGCATCACATGCTGTTCCAGCCTCACCCACAGTGTGCATTGAGCCACCAACCAAGACGGGGCTTGGTGGCACACAACTGTGATCCCAGTGCTAGGGAGGCTGAGACAAGAGGATCATCACAAGTTGGAGTTAAGCAGTGAGGCCCTGTACCAAATATGTAAAAACAAACAAACAAACAAAAAATAACAATGTGGTAATAGTTGTAAAATGCCCCAAATGTATAACCTGGTATGCACTCATTTTACCCCCAAGTCCCTGAGTTTAGCACCTCCTCTTGTTTCTCTAGAACACAAGAATATGTCTTCTCTGGTTTCCACCTTGACTATCTCCTGAAAGTCACGTGGAAAGGGGCCTCGGAGTCAGGGTGGGGCCTAGGAAAGTGGCAGCGCCTTTGAGAGTGAGGCTGTGGACAATATCCTTTGGTCATGGGAACACATCTGTGATGGGGACTGTGGAACTCCAACCACTTCCTCTTCTCTCCTTGCTTTCTAGCTCCTTGACATCTCACATGCTCTGGCCATGATGTGCTGCTCTCACCGGAGGGATGAAACAATGAGATCAGTCATTGCTTGACCAGACTCTCCAAATCTGTGCGCCAACATAAACGTTTTTTTTCTTTATAAAAACAAAAAAATATACACAGAAACAAACAACTAAAGGAACAAAAAGACAATAATTCAAAAGGGCTAATGGTTTGCTATAGCAGTGTAATGTACTGATCTGTCATATTTCAATAATTTATTAAGTTTTCATATTCATCTGACATTTTGTGTAATCAATTAAATGGATCTGCAATGCAGCTGAAAAAATGAAATTTCAAATTTTTTGCCCATGGTGTGATGAAAGTTTTCTCATGTTTTTCTTGGATAGACTCCATATCTTCTTGATATAATCCATGTCTTAATTACAAGCAACATTCATTGCCCATGAGAGCCCATTTATTAAGTGACAAATGCAAATTACTTCTGAGTTTACAATGTGTTAATAAAGTAGTTTGCTGATGTGCATATGAACACTGGGGTATCATTCTGTGACAACAGCATGTCTTCTTTATGTTATATTGCTGTCAGATACAGCTACTCAAAATATAGCAGAAGTACTTTAATTAAATACATAAGTGCTTTCTTCACAGGAAAGACTGAAACAATATAATTAGGCAGCTGTGGAGTGGCATTCAATAATAAGAGTCAATATTTGATATAATATCATATACTAAAATGGATATAATCATTAATGCCCCTTTTATTAATATTTTCTTCTATCTATACAAGAATATCAAATTTTAATATATTAATACAAATACTACATATTGCACCTGAAAATGTTTTGCTGACAAATGTATTGGATACATTTTTAACACTGCAAGGACATTGTCAAGGTATCCTTCTGTTCATCAACTAGTCAGTGGGCTGGTTCCTGTCATTAGGTAGTTAATTTCTTTTATATATTCTAGGAGGCAAAGTCTTTACAGTATTATGACAACTATAAAGGAATATTCACAGTCTCTTCCTTATGTCAAAGTCAACAGAATGACTCAGTTTTATCCAGCCAATAATATGTAAGGTGGTTTAGGTTATTTTGTAAAAATTCCTACCATGACATTGTTCATTTGAGCACTTAACATTGTGACTTCGTTCAAAAATATAGTGTCAGGCTATTGTAGATTGCAGGTAAGGGAATCAGAGTGACTCGAAATTAATTCAAGAAAGGAACCTATGAGTGTATCCTAGGAAACTTCTTTTCTTTTTGTAATCCTTTCTATAGATTTGTGAATCTGTCAATTTGAAAATTTTAAGTTATTTTGAAAAATATTTTTATAATAAAAAATAATATAGCATCAAGGTAAAATGAAACAGATTAGATTTGACTGCTTCCACAACCTCTATTATTACTTGCAAGTTGTAAAACTGAAAAATCAATTAACCTAGATTTTATACTCTATAAAGGTAAAAATGAAATTTTAAAAGCTGTATCAGTAGTTCAGAAAGTACATGATTAATATAGGTTAAAATAAAACCAAAGCTACTTACTAGTGTGATTTTTGAAAATAATTTGTTTAAAATTAAGTCATTTTAGAGCACGTATGTCTTTAGAATAATTGAACAGAAAGTAAAAGTTTCCACACAGTACTTCTTTTCTCTCAGCACAACTTTTCCACTAACAGCTTGCTAGCCTGTTTCATTTAAATATGGAATCATTATTTGCTACAACTAAAACTGCATATTAGTCTTCACTCTTTATACTACATCTGTGATTTATTAAAGTACTAAAATGACAACTTTTTGTCTGATATATTCTTAATTCTTCAGTCTTATCTAATAGCAACTATTTACATACTTCAATCCCTTTCCTCTGATACAGTAGAAAATATTCACAATTGGAAATGTTTATAAAGGAAAATACCCATAATGAATATTGCAAAGATCTTGAGGTGTGTGTGTGTGTGTGTGTGTGTGTGTGTGTGTGTTCATGTAGAATTATATGAGTTAAAAATACTCATACATTAGTTTCCCATTTATCTTTGTCTCTCATACATCAGTATGGTTTCTTCCATATATTTACATTCAAACAAATACAGATATTTTCAATAATATTTTTAATTCAAATGAGTAGGCAAAGAATATATTGGGCTCATAAAAGTGAAAGCAATAACAATACACAGAAAATCTTATTGGTCTATCCATTGCTTCATGTCTTTTCAGCCCAGGTAGTATAAACATGCAGAACAAACAAACAAACCAAAAAACAACATGTAGAAAGACAAAATCAGAAATATTTTAAAATTAAGTTTTTATATCATCTTGATCTTTCTAATAACTCATGACATAGATTAACATTTTAAATACCATTTTTATCGAATTGTTTGTGACTATTTAGTCTGAAAGCAGAGACAAAGAGGACCATCAACACTTGAATGATTTATCTTTCACTTAGTAACTTCAAAAAGCATCTCAGCTTTTTTTTTTTTTTCTTTAGGGTTTGGACAAAGATAGAGTTATCACAATGAATCACAGCAATAAGTGAACTTGTATAAAGCACCTCAGTGGCTTAGCTTATGGTAATTAAGAGAAAAAACTTCCAGAAATGCTTCACTTTCAGTACTATTTTGTGTCTTAAGATTTTGCAATATCCTTCCCTAAATTCCTCTCAATCTGACATTGTTACACTTTTAGTGTTTGAAAGCAAATTTACATTTCACTTCTTTTTCATGGTCCACTGATAAATTCTTTTTCATCCTCCGATAAATTTTGTGTTATATTAGACTCCACATTCTTTCAATTGGTTTTTCTTCTGCAAATGACTAAACAAGTTGCCTTTATAACCTCCTGGTTACTAGTGTCTGTTCTTTCTCACTTTTAAGTCTTGTGTACTTTTTCCCTCAGTATAAAGTTAAAAAAAGAAATGCACAGTGTTTTCTCCTTTTGATTATGTACTTTCAAATAAAAGAGTATTGTGGTATTTTTAAGCATGTATTTTTACATGTCTGAACACTCAGAAGATTTTTTAAGTATAAAGATCAGAATTATTTTCCTATGACGAAGAGCTATTTTCTGTCTCTTAACTTTCTGATTTTTCTTTTACTCTTATTTTGTTGAATATAATCTTAGCTAACTGTCTAAGAAAGGATACAAAAGAGGGAACTAGTTTAAGAGTGATTGTTTTGTAATACTATTACTTTATGCGTTCTTACTATTTTACTTAAATATACACTTTTAAAATGGAAATATAAACTCGAAACTTCACTTTGCTTGGTTGCCTGGTGTTATGGTTTATGTCCAGTTGTCCCCCCAAAGCCTCATGTAGTCATTGGGAGGGGACTTCCATAGATTGAGACTTGACTCATGAGTCCCAGGGATTATGTGTTTTAGTACTGATGGGATTATCGGTCTGAGTACTGCTGGGAATTATAGGTGTGGCTTAAGGCGGATAGGCTAAGGCAGAAAGCGTGATGTAATTTAGAGAGAGAGAGGCAGACTAGAGCTGTTGCTCTCTGCTACCCTGTTTGGTTGGCTACCACTGCCACCATTTTGTTGCTGTTCTACCACCATGAACTGATGTTCTCAGCCCTGTTCCACTCAGCCTTGGGCCAGCTGAATATGGACTGAAACTTCCATGAACTGTGTACTAAATAAACGTTTCCTTCCTTCATTTTGGGTGTCGGGTATTTGTCCCAGTAACAAGTGAAGAGTAACTAAGACATTTGGTTTTTATCTCCAAATACCCTGGAGAGATCTCTGCTCACTTCTGAGAGCATAGTATCTTAAGTAAAGGATATCTCATTATTTTGAGTACAATAATTAATGTTTTTATTTAGGGTTTTAGCTTCTTTTAATTACCCTGCAGTCCTTAATTTTACATAACTTTTTTTTTTTTTGGCTTTTTGAGTCAAGGTCTCGCTATGCAGTTCAAGATGGCCTTGAACTCACTTTTGTAGCCCATGCTGATCTCCAGCTCACACCGATCCTCCTGCTTCAGCCTCCCGAGTGCTGGGATTACAGGCATGCGCCACCATGCCCGGCTATTTTTACATAACATTTTAAGGCCATTTTCTTTAGTGTACTTCTGTGATCCACCATGATAATATTGTTTATGGGGAACTGGCACCTGTACATAATGCATTTTAATTCTGTCTCAGGCTCTTTTTGAATTATTATTTTTGTGCTATATTTTTTGATAATTTAATCTTGACCTTTTTTGAATGTTATAGTTTGGTTTATGTTTTTGGTCAGTGTTTATTTGCAGTGGAAACATTGAGAAAAAGAGAGCTAGTCACTGTCCTGTAACATACTGTAAGTGGGACTTTATTGTTTGGTTATCTCAAAGTGAGTTTTTACTTTTATTTTATTTTTATTTATTTATTTATTTATTTATTTATTTATTTACTTATTTATTTTTTGCCTTTTTGAGACAGGGTCTCACTATGCAGTTCAAGCTGG
The DNA here is from genome assembly GCA_004027025.1 of Myocastor coypus. NCBI lineage: Eukaryota > Metazoa > Chordata > Mammalia > Rodentia > Myocastoridae > Myocastor > Myocastor coypus. The sequence continues at coordinate 4,305 of PVJA010041803.1, read as the reverse complement.
CCTTGAGCTCACTTTTGTAGCTCAAGCTGGTCTTGAACTTGCACTGATCCTCCTGCCTCAGCCTCCCAAGTGCTGGGATTACAGGCCTGAGCCACCAAGCCCGGCTTTTACTTTTAAATGAGTACATTTTGTTCACAAATAGTTAACATCAACCAGAGCTGGAAGGCAGGACATTGTCAATGTGAGGCTTTTCCAAAGGCCTCCTTCAGTTAATTTGATGGAACAAACTGCAACACTCAAAGATTTAATTTTCCCAGGCAAATTCATTCATTTTACATCTCTTTGGCATGTATTATGCTTATTTATTATAAGGCTGTCTGTACTTTCACTTGAATCCCTCTATGTTTAATCCACACTCACTCACCATACATTAAAATCATGAATATATATGACATAAACATCAATAAACTAGCCGGGCGTGGTGGCTCACGCCTGCAATCCCAGCACTTGGGAGGCTGAGGCAGGAGGATTGGTGCGAGTTCGAGACCAGCCTGGGCTACAAAAGTGAGCTCAAAGCCAGCCTCAACTGCATATCGAGACCCTGTCTCAAAAAGACAAAAAAAAAAAAAAAAAAAAAAAAAAAAAAAAAAAAAAAAAAAAAAAAAAAAAAAAAAAAAAAAAACCATCAATAAACTATCACTATCCTTTTTATTTTGAAAAAAAATTGATAGTAATATTTAAACTCATCAGCTTCAATATCTGCTAGGAACGGTAAATTATGTTGAATATCTTTGTGTTTGGGAAGTTTTCATTTCCTTTTTGTACTTAGGCAGAATTATAATAAATACCAAAGTTGCTCTCAGAGGGAGTAGTTTGAAATTATTTACAGATAAAATAATACGTTTCAAAGGAAAACTTTCCTTTAAAATTTGAGGTATATTGGGTCATACAGCAAATAATAAGTTTGGTTTGAATATGTTGTTATTTACTTTGTATTTTGTTTTCTATTTTATCATAGTGGAGTTATACTCTAATGCACCTATGTTTTGGTTTGGAGTTGAGGTGTCACCTTGGGTTCATGTGGAAGTTCCCAGCTTGTGGCACTTCTAGGAGAGGGTGGGAGCTGTGGTCCCCGGTGTAAGGAAGTGAACTTGTAGGGTGGTTGGTGTTGGATAGGACACTGGGAACTTGGATCCCCCGCCTCTCCTTCAGCACCGTGGGAGCACCCTCTCTATACCCACCCTTTCCACCAGGATACATCTGAGCACTGCTGGCCCAAAGTGACAGGGCCAAGTGACATGGCTGAGACCTGAAGGTGTCACCCGAAACCATGAGTTTGAAGGAATCTTTCCTCCTCTCAAAGTCTTTAACTCTGGAATATTTTCACAAAGGTGGAAACTACCACTCAGGTCTCATATTTTCTCTTTCTAAACCATACATAATATTTCAGTTATTATACTGAAAACTGATTTCTTTATTTGGGTAACAGTGTGAACAAGTTGATTGCTAGCTTTAGAACAATAAATAAGGTTTTACAATGAGGCATTTATGTATTTTTTCTTAAGGGATCAAAAGAAGAGTATATAATTGGGTATATGGAAATATAATCTGTATATTATAGCTACACGGATATTAATAATACAATTATACAAATTTTATCTAGTATATATAATGCAATTATGTATAAGCATACTAATATTTGCTTTTCCTCTTTTCAACTTTTATTTTCTTTTGCTCTCATATGAAAAAGAAAAACTTGTATTCTTTTGGTTGTACTAAATAAAAGAGACTCAAGTGCTATATTTGTTTGAATAGTAATCAAATCTGATGGCTCCAATCTGCAAATCCATCTCTAAATATAACACATAAGACATAAATGTTAGGGTAATTGTCTAGTAATACTTTATATAGAGTATGAAAACTAAAATCACTTTTGGCCAAATATAAATGTTAAGACCAAGTACACTGAGTTTCAGAGACTTTGAATACATGCTTTATAGGGTTGGCCAAATAGCTCAGAGAATTAAAGTTTCTGCAGGCAGGCGCAAAGTCCAAGCATTCAGTACCCTGCCTCGCTGGCCCTGTCCCCAGGGCACCCTGAGATGACAATTGAGACTGGGCATGGTGGTGCATGCCTGTAATCCCAGCTCTTGGGAGGCTATAAACAGGTAGATCATTAAGAGTCTGATCTAGTAGTAAGACACTAAACACCCTGTAAACTATTTCCTTAAAAAAAAAAAAAAACACATACAAAAGAAGAAAAGAAATGTATGCTATATATAGTATTAAACTGATGTGCACATGTGTATATATACATATCTTATACACACATATAAATATATATTTGCTCATCACAGCAATTGGAATTTTCATGTAAATTTACCTTAACACTAATATGTTAATTTTCAGATCAAGTAGATTTAGGGTAATTTTCTTTTCTTCTTTTTTTTTTTTTTTTTTGCAGGACCAGGGTTTGAACTCATAACCTTGCACTTACCAGGCAGAGACTTGTGCCATGGAGCTATCTCCCTAGCCCCTTAAGGTAATTTTCAAATCAGTTATAGTTTGAGAAATATATATATATATATATATAATTTTGTTTTGTTTTTTGAGTGATATTCCAATACTAATGGATGTTTACATGTAATAGAAGATGTTTATAAAAGGACTCTAAACTGAATGTTATAAGATACTCTGACAAGGTCCTGAGTTCGATCCCTGGTTCTGAAAGTATGTATATATATACTCTGAGAGTAGCATGTGAAGTACATTCTAGTTGAGGTACATCTATTTTCATGTACAACATGAAATCATGTCTCAGACAGCAGGCTGATAATTTCTAATGACTTTTCTTCTTTACAATAGTGGTGACAGAAAATTAATTTAAGTCTAATGGATGAGATGATATTTAAGCTAGACAACAATACAGTATTGCACATATGCATCAATTTAGTTTTATCTTACAAGTTAGTTAAAAGAGTACTGTCATAAAAGTATTTATAAAGGATTTAGTCAATGTAATATTACTTTGGAAGCTGTAGAATAACAATGTAGTATTTGAATTTTTTTGTCTTTTTACAAGAATTGGTTAATATACAGAATTGGTATTTTCAGACCTTTTTAAAGTATGATTATTTAATACTATCATGAGTAATGTTTATGAGAACATGTGCACCTGGGTAGATTAATGTCTAATTATTCTTGAAAGTAAAAACTCTGCAGTGAGATGTTGAGTCTGTATTTCTAAAATTCTTAAATTTGACATCATTTCCTTGTGTCCTTGGAAAATGTAACATCTGAAGTAATAAAAGGAGGACGAGGATGATGCGATCAGTTCTGAGGCCAGGGAGTATGTGGCTTCAAGGTCAAACTCTAGATACTTGAAAATAAACCAGTGCTGGAGACTCAGGCTTTTAAGAGTCATTAATATTTAACAGTTATTAGCCAAAATCTCCTGACAGTTTTCTTTGTTACAAAGAACTTTACTTTAGTGACTCCACATGTAAAAATATCTTAGGAGGTTTGATTGATTTAGGAAGACTTCGGCTTATTTAGGAAAAATGTCCAGGCCTTAAATTATTTGATAGCACAATTATATTAGGGTTTTAAAGTGGAATAGATTCAGATAAATGCAATAAGAGAACATGGTATACAGTGAAAATTTTATTGTATTTTTCATGTGTTCTTCACTGTATTATAAATTGATTACTAAATCATTTTAAAGCACATGTTTACAGTCTGTTCTTGAAACATAGTGGGAATGTGAGGATAAGACCAAATAAAAACAAACAGTAGAATACTTGTACACTTTTTATGACCCATGGACTGTCTGTGGCCATGTCAACCTGTCATTTGGGAAAGGAGTGTTGACTTAGCCATCAGGGACTGCTTATTTGGAATTCTTTGCTACTGAGTGAACCAGACAATTTGATGCTACTCAAGCTTTAGAATTTTACATATTAACCAACCACCTTCTGCAGATAACAAAATATTGGCATAAATAAAATATATTTGTCAATAAAAATCCATACTGCTTAAATAATACCTAACAATTAACTTCAAAGTTATAGTCTTATAAAATCTGCTATTTTTGTTTTTAGTATATTTAATGATGACATATTATCCTTTGATAATATACCTTAATTCCTTATTATATAAGCTGAGTACAATTAACAAAAGCTATATAAGAATCAACATATAAATAACATTAATATCATGCATATAAATATATTGTGTAACATTATATAAAATTACACATTGTATTTCAGTTATCTTTTTGTTTTTATTCAAATAACCAGCCTTTCAAAACTAACTCTAAAATGATGCTATCTTATTTTCTTTTTCTTTTTTCTTTTTTTTGTCTTT